>PVJX010005639.1:6770-83776 GCA_004027295.1 Dolichotis patagonum | reverse complement strand
GGAGTTTCGGGTCCCAAAGAGAGCCTGAGATGCTGCTTTCTGGGAGACTTCCTGGGCATGAAGGGCGGGGCTACGGGCCCAAACAGACCTGGCCCAGATGCCGATATCCAGGCAGTTCCCTGCAGATGAAGGGCGTGCTTACCAGTCTCAAAGAGTCGCGCCGAGATGCAGGTCTGCGCAGACTTTCGATCCAAACAGCTCAGGCCACTCTAAGGTCCGGGAGTTTCGGGTCCCAAAGAGCGATTCTTTCTCTTACTGATCTTTTCTCCTGCTTTCCTTTCCATTTCTCCATGTCTTCTCCTTATGTTTCCCTTCCTGAATAAATTTGCCCAAAAGCCACAAGATGTACAAAGATGGTATCAGCGTGAGTATGTATATGGGTTTATGTGTGTGTATGTGAGTTGTGTCAGTCTTCACCTATAATCCACCTTGAAAAAGTTCATGCCTAATATCTGTTGCCCATTTGGCTCATCCACACAAATAACATTGCAACCCCAACTAGCAGATCACCTGTATTCCCCGAGATTTGGGAAACACTGCTTAGAAATCCATTCAAAGCAACCTGTAATTCTGTGAGATTCCTTCATAACAACCGACTGAGCAGAAGTTTTGTACATGGTATGGAGTGCCTCCATTGAAAATGAGTCTGGCATAAAGTTTTGAGGGTTTGTTATCTTAAAGCAGAAGCAAATATTGTTGAAATCACAACTTTATAGTTAAGATTAAGTTCTCATCATTTCTGCAGACCTCACCTATCTATTTGGGTCCTTATAATCCCTAAACTTTATCCTCCAAGTATTTCTCCAAGTAAGCTTTCCAAACACTATATAATTCAAAACACTGTTGTGAATTCTTTTTTCTGGTAATCATGTACCATAAATTAACTTGGAAAGATTTCATAGCAATGTTACCTGACGGAGGAGCCTAGGGAAAGCAAATTTGCAGGTAAAGATCTTGACTGTGCTCTGAGAAGTCAAGTTTGTTAACTTTTGTAAGCTAAAGCAACTCCCTTGCTTTCTATTTAATAAATTTCAGACAGAAATTTTGACAAGATCATTCTTCTGTTCCCTCACATCCACATATGATTTTTAATATATCAGCCTCCCATAACATTAATTTTAGTGATCTGTACTTTTATTTGAAATCATCAGCTCTAAGTGAACTCTAAAAACAGATTTACAAAGTGCACTGTAAAGATGATAATGCTTCTCATTCAGTCATCCGAAGTTTCTTGTCTATAGCCCCCCACACTTTCCCAAATTACACCATTTCAAGATCAGTTTCATCCTGATTAAGTATGGAGAATATCTTTAACTCTTCTCAGAAAGCAGATTGTTTTAGAAAGATTTTTTTTCCTCTTGTATTATGTCAAAATAGCTGATTCAAGGGCTGGGATTTAGCTCAGCTGCATAAGCGCCTGCCTTGCAAGTGCGTGGTAGTGAATTCGATGCCTCATAACCCCCCCCATAGTAAGATTTCTCCTCTCATACAAGTTTTCAGGAAATACAGAGCCAAATACTTGGCTCATGTAAAAGAATGCAGAGGTGTAGTAGGCTTTTTTCAAAAATTTTTAATCACATATTTTTGTTTTCTGTTTCTCAGTTTACAGTTAGAGTTACTTATCTGTATATATGAGATTCTGTAAGCAAATATTATAGGAAAAGGAAAGCATAAGTAAGTAAAATGTTATTCTTTTGCTCTATAATTGCTTTCCACACTCATTTAATTAAGCAGTATTATAGAATAAAATAAATTTTATCTTAGAATTCAAAATAAAACCTAAAATGAATTACAAATTTTATTTCAAAGTCAATGATTAAAATAAATATGCAATATCCATTACATACTTGGTGTATGTAATATGTTCCAGAATCAGCAAATTTTTTTCACTTTACTTGTGGAAGATTATTCTAAACACTAATAGTTTATAACATGGTACTAGGTGGAGCATTATTGTATCAAAACAAATAAATCTTGGAATAATAGAAACTATGTAAATTTAAAGTCTGAGAGAAGAATTAAAATTCAAGAATATGAATAACTTGAAAAAATTCATTGAGACATTTTTATGACTAGAGATTTCACAGTCTGTGTTTTCATCACGACATGCTTCCTTTTCTACTTTTTTAAACAATAAAATTGTTGAAAATATGTATATGATAATCATAAAGAAAATTTCAGTAAATTTCTCAAGTGGATAATAAATGCTAAAATAATGTGCAAATTATAAAGTAAGTTTATATAATGGGGATAGATGTAAAAATAATTAACATATGAGAAATCACCCAAGGAAAAGAAACTCATAATCCTGTGCCAGATGAACTTGTGATCAAATTGAAAATAAAAATTAAGCAAAAATATAAATTGTCTATGAAATTATTTTTTCTCATGTTTGGAAGATCATAACAATATTTGTTGTGTCAACAAATGATTCAATATAATGAGTAAAATAATTTAAATAAAAGCCTAGTTAAATAATTTTAAGGAAAACAAGAAAAAAATAATATAGCTCTTACATTAAAACACTATGGGGCAATAAAACAAGCAATATAGCACAAAGTTTATTTAATAAGTTTCAGTTAAGCAAAAATAGGAATGATAAAGGATATACCAAAATATATTTTTACTAAAAACTAAAAATGATCTTTTAAATTTTTTTATTTTATTTTAAGAGAGAAAGAAAAGAAAATTTAAAACAGACAAAATAGAAAAATCAAAAAAGAAATTAGAATACAGAGTTCAAAAAAACATCATAAAATCTCTAGTCAATGCATTCCATACTGTTAATTTAACAATAGTTGTTAAAATTACAGAGTTGAAACATAAAACGCTGCTAGACACTCAAATATTGACAGTACAAACTCCTCTCTTCAATGCTCTACCAAAAATTCAGTAATATGGTCATCTATTTTACAACACTATACATACCATTATATCCTTTAGAGAACTTTTCTTCTGTTTCACTTTTATAATATCTATTATATGTATTATACTTTTATATCTATTATACTTTTTGGCAACCATTATTCTGTCTATTATTATTATTTTTACACTAGAGAGACAATGAGATATTTACTAATGTAAGTCTTATTTATTTCACTAATGAGGATGGTCTCAAGTTGCTTCCATTTACCTATATAGGCCTCAAGATCATCCTTTTTTATAGCTGAGTAGTATTCCATTGTATAAAAATACCACATTGTCTTCATCCACTCTGCAATTGATGGGCATTTTGGTTGTTTCCAACATTTAGCTATGATAAAATTGTGCTTTTATGAACATGGGTGCACATATATCACTGTGACATGATCTTTTTAATTTTTCTGGGAAAATACCCAGGAGGGGAATAGCTGGGATGAATGGAACTTGCAATCCTAGTTTTTTGAGGAATCTCCATACTGATTTCCACAGTGGTTGCACCAGACTGCATTCTTACCAACAGTGGAGAAGTGTTCCATTTTCTTCCCCAACCTCGCCAACATTTGTTATCAGCTGTTTTCTTGATGTCAGCCATTCTTTCCAGGGTGAGATGAAATCTCAATGCTGTTTTAATTTGCATTTCTTGAATGACCAGTGATGGTGAACATCTCTTCATATATTTATTTGCCATTTGTATATCTTCACCTGAGAACTGTGTGTTCATCTCAGAGCTCATTTTTGGAGAGAGTCTTTGAATTTGGGGGGCTTGATATTTTTAATTCTTTATATATTTTGGATATAAGTCCTTTGTCTGAGGGATTGTTGGCTAAATTTCTTTCTCATTTTGTGGGTTTTCTTTTCACTTTGTTGGTGATTTCTTTTGAAGAACAAAAACTTTTTAGTAATATGAGATCCCAGTTGTTGATTCTCTGAAGTGTTTCCCATGCAGTTTGCATTTTATTCATGAATTCTCTCCCTACCCCTATGTCTCCAACATTTTTACCTACCTTGTCTTCCACTAGTTTTACTGTTTCTGTTTTAATATTTATATTCTTGATCTATTTTGATTTTAGTTTAGGGTATAGTGATAGGCATGGGTCTATTTTCAGTCTTCGGTATGTGGAAAGCCAATTTTTCCAACACAATTTATTAAACAGGCTATCTTTTTTCCAGTGAACATGCTTAAGCCCTTTGTCAAATATAAGGTGGCTGAGTGTCTTTGCAGTAGTACTTGTGTCTTCTAATCTGTTCCATTGATCTTCAGGTCTATTTTTTGTGAGCACTATGCTGATTTTATGACTATGGCTTTGTAGTATAGTTTCAAGTCAGGGATTGAGATGCCTCCTGCCTTGCCTTTATTGCTTAGAATTGCCTTAGCTTTTCCAGTTTTCTTCTGTTTCCAAGTGAATTTTAGGAGTGTTTTCTCTAATCAGTGAGGTATGTCAATGGTATTTTGATTGGGATTGCATTAAATCTGTATAACAGTTTTGGGAGTATGGCCATTTTCACAATGTTGGTTCTTCCTAGCCAAGAGCAAGGACTATCCTTCCATTTTCTAATATCCTCTTTAATCTCCTTTTTTAGTGTCGTATAATTTTCAGCATATAGGTCTTTTATATTCTTGGTTAGGTTGATTCCTAGGTATTTAATTTTTTTAGATGTTATTGTGAAAGGTGATATTTCCATAATTTCTCTCTCTGTGAATTTTTTTTGGTCTCTGTACAGGAATGCTATTGATTTTTGAGTGTTGACTGTATTCAGCTATGCTGCTGAATTTATTACCTCTAGTATTCTTTTAATGGAGTTTTTGAGGAAATAGGAAACTTTTAATGGAGTTTTTGAGGAAATAGGAGAAGAAGCAGCTAAATTGTCACCTGCAAATAATGATAATTTAACTTCTTCTTTTCCTATTTCCTCGCCTTTTATTTCTCCCTCTTTTCTGATTGCTCTGGCTAATATTTCCAGAATTTTATTGAATAGAAGTGCTGATAGTGGACATCCTTGTCTTGTTCCTGATTTTAGGGGGAAGGCTTTCAGTTTTTGTCCATTTAGTATAATGTTGGCTGTTGGTTTGTCATAGATGGCCTTTATAAGATTGAGGTACATACCTTCTATTCTGGGTTTCTGTAGGGTTTTTATCCTGAAAAGGTGTTGGACTTTATCGAAAGCTTTTTTCTGTATCTATTGAGATGACCATGTGGTTTTTGTTTTTGGCTCTGTTGATGTATCACATTTGTTTTTGGCTCTGTGGTGTATCACATTTATTGATTTGCATATCTTGAACCATCCCTGCATTCCTAGAATGAACCCCACTTGGTCATGATGTATAATCTTCTTGATATTTGCTGCTTTCTATTTGCCAGTATTTTATTGAGAATCTTTTCATCAATGTTCATTAGTCAGATTGATCTATAGTTCTTCTTTTTGGTTGTGTCTTTCTCTGGTTTTGGTATCAGAGTGATATTTGCCTCCAAGAATGAGTTAGGGAGGACTGCTTCTCTTTCAGTTTCATTGAAGGGTTTATGGAGAATTGGCATTAAATCTTCTTTATTTTTTAATAGAATTCAGCTGTGAATCCATTGGGACCTGGGCTTTTCTTTCTTGGTAAGTTTTTTATTTCAGTAGCTGATATTGGGTTATTCAAAATTTTTAATATTTTCTTTGTTGAGCTTTGGTAGTTCATATGTTCCTAGAAATCTGTCAATTTCCTCTGTGTTTTCCACCCTGTGTGAGTAGAGGTGAGTAGGTGTTTGTTGGAGACCACTATGAAGCAGTGCTGAGCAGGATTTAAATTTTACTAATTGGCCTTTTATGCTTATCAGTGAGTCTGTCCTAAGCCATGGCCTTTGACTGGCAATGGGAGCTGATCCATAGTAAGTGAACCTCTATGAATCACTGGTCTGGCTAAGGCCAGTAGTGGCCTGTGAGGCCAGAGATACCTCAAAGGGCAAGATAAGGCCACCTCTGAAGATACCTTGGCTCCTCCACTAATTAAGTAAGTGGAGACAGCAGTTAAAGGAAGTTACTCCTGCAGTCTCAACCTTACCATAAATGTTATCTTAGAGATAAGATGATTCTCCCAAATTGGCATACCACTTGGAGAATTCTTTGAAGTGACTCCCAAGGTCCTGCTCATTTCCTGCACTTCTCTCAGTTTTTTTACCTGTCACCATTGTCGTTGGTCCTGGAGCCCTATAAAAGTGGCTGATTCAGAGAGATCAAAGTCTTAGTCCTCAGAGTCACAAGCTCAACTAAAGGGTTTTGACCCTCCTAGAATGCTAAAAAATCATACAATTGTCTCTTTTTATTTGACCTCTGCCATACACTCATTTGGGAGATTAGAGATCTAGAGCAAGACCCAATAAGTATCCATGATCTTTTGAATTTCCATGGGATCTGTAGTAATTTCCCCCTTTTCAGTCCTTATTGCATGGATTTGAGTTTTTTTCCTTTCTTTTTCTTTATAAGGTTGGCTAGGTGTTTATTGATTTTGTTTATTTTCTCAAAAAAACAACTTTTTGATTCATTAGTTCTTTGTATTGTTTTTAGTTTCATTTGCATTGATTTCTGCTCTAATCTTGACAATTTCCTCTCTTCTATGAGCTTTGGGTTTAACTTGCCCTTCTTTTTTTTTAGCAGTTTGAGATGAAGCATTAGGTTGTTTATTTGTGCTTGTTCTGTTTTCTTGATATGACAGTTTATTGCTGTATATTTCTCTCTTAAGCCTGCTTTCATTGCATACCCCATATTACTGTATGTTGTTCACACATTTTCATTGAATTGTAGGTATTGCTTTATTTCTTCTTTAATTTCATCTGTAGCCCACTGGTTGTTCAAAAGGTTGTTGTTTAATTTTCATGTATTTGTGCAGGTTTTGCAATTTCTTTTGCCATTGATTTCCAATTTCAGTGCACTATGGTCAGATAGTATGCATGGGATAATTTCAATACCCTTGCATTTACTTAAGAATGTTTTATGTGATAATTTATGGTCTATTTTAGAGAATGTCCCATGCGCAGCTGAGAAGAATGTGTATTCTGATGTGGTTGGGTGGAACACTCTGTAAACATCTACTACGTCCAACCTGTCTGATGTTCTCTGTGTGGGGGAGGGGGTTACCCACTCTCTTGCCAGGTTCGCCAAGATCTTACAGTTGGAGGAAGTTTCACTTCTGCTCCTATAGAGGTCCCACTGCAGACCTCTATTTTAGGGGGGCAAACTCACCACACTGACTGGAGCCTGCTGAGGTCTTCTGTTTGGGTGAAGGATTCCTAAGCCTCTCATCCAGCCAGCATGGTAGTCCACAGCAGTCCAAATTTCTGATGTTCCCACTGGAAGGACAGGCCTAGCAGCAGTGGTCCCAGCCAGCTCAGTCCTATGTCTGGCTTCCTTGATGTTCCTAGTGGAAGGGCAGGCCCAGAAGCAAAACTCCCAGGCAGCTCAGCCTTTACACGTGGCAACAGTTCTTAAAAGTTCAAAAGTTCTATATTGATATATACAATGGTTATTTGAATAATTTTCTGTTACACCAGTGCCCCCTTCTAGGACAAAAAACATCACTGATTTTACATGTATACTTTATTTCTTTTTACTTTGTCTCTGTTAAAGTCAAATAAATATATAATTTTCAATAAGTAACCAAATTCTTATTACTTAAAAGTAGTAATCTTTTACATGAATTGATACTGAAAACAGTATTTATCTATATATAGTTTATAAAATTAATATTGATAAATTTGTATAAATTCAAAAGGTCTGCCATAATTGTTTCTATTGTAAGATTAAGATGGTTTAGTCTAACCAAAAGCAATGTATGACAGATTAAATATGTTGCCCATTTGCCTCTATTACTGTGGTCTGTATCCATGCATGGTATCATCACTCCATCCAGATACACAAATAAATCAGCTGAAAGCTGTTATACCTAGGGGAGTTCAGGAAGAGAAAAATGCCTAATGATGTTTATTAATTTTCTAAAGCTTTAATGTTTAATTTTTGAGTGGTAAAACACAAACTTTCAGCCACTTCACAACTAGGTATGTTCCATGGCAAATTATGTCTGTTTCAGTTCATTTCAACTCACATTGTACACATTTCATTGCTGAATCACTTGGAATAAGCTCCACTAAGAAATTGTATGGGGATTTACTCTCATTGCCTTGGGAAGAATCAAATCCTTATTATAAATTGGAGCTAATAGTGGTCACCATGTGGCATTGTTCAAAATCATTAGAGCTATGTTATTTGACTCTAGAGTACGGTATATTTTTATACATTGACTCTGGAGTCTTAATGTTTTATGAATATTTTATTTTATAAGTTGTAAGTTATGAGTTTTCAAAAGCTATGAAAAGACCTTAGAGGTACATACTATTGAATGGTTCTTTATGAAAAATTGCAGATTTGTTGATTCATCAGCAGAAAAAGTAAAAGAGGAAAAACATATAAAGAGCTCAAAATAGCCAATGGGGAATGTGAAGAATCGTTCTATGAATCCTATTTACTAACTGGGTTTTCTAAGGTAAGTCACTTTGTTTCTTTGAGAGTTTTCTTTTTCATCTGTCAATCAAAGGGTTTAGTATATAAAACCTCTAAAGATCTCCAAATTCCAAAACTTTGTACACTGTGGTGATGGTTGTTTCATACTGCACATGGATAAAATTATTATCAACTTATTTCCAGGGTACTGAATTTTCTTATTTTAAAAATAAGTTGCACTTCTAATATGTTCTCTGTAGCAAACCTTTCCTCATCCTCTGGACAAAAGGCAACAATCTTTAAAAATATAAATTATTTTACAGTAAGTATCATTATTTACATATTTATCAGTGTGTTTGTCTTTGTCACATGCCAGAGATCAAAAACTATAATTATTTATAATTTGTGTTGATGACTCACCTCCTTCTGTTTCACTGCTCCCCACGGACCTTCCTTTGCCACATCCAAATGAAATATGTGGTAAAACTTCAGCAAACATTCTTTGAATAAGACAGATAATAGGTTTTATCTTGTATTGCACTTGAATCTTATTGTATCTAAGAGAGTTACTGGGGCTTCTCTTCACTTACTAGAATATTTGGACATTGCATTCTTGCACATATTACCTGGAAATCCAAGCCCTACATAAATATTGAATTTGCTAACAATGCTATCCTCTACATTTAAAATTTACTGTTACCATCCCACCTTATAACATATCATCTCCTACTTGGGACAGAGATTCATGTTTCCCTCGCATGCTTTATCTGAAGCTTTGAGACTGTTAAAGCCATTTCTTCAGTATTTCCACTCCTAAAACCGTTTTTTTAATCTATTCAAAAAATTATTTTAGAAACCTATTTGACCAATTGTCTCTTTCCTTCTTATCACTGCATCATACTTTCATCATATTTCATTTTAATTACATGGCAATTGGTCTCCACTCAGTAGCCCTTGAGATTCTAAGGCAAATAATTTTTTTTTTACTTTTATGTCTGTTTGCTTGGTATTTAATATTAAGGTCACAGAACACCTTCAAAGAATATATAATGTCTGAATGAGCAATTCTATGCCAGTGCTGAGATAGAAAACATTAAAAAAGTGAGTCATGATTGGTATCTTAGGACAGCTCACAATCTGTTTATGAATATAATATGAAATATAAAAATATGGTGACAGAAACTCACAGAGTAACTTTAAGACATTCTTCTGAGGAAACTATTTCTACAAGGAAAAATCTTAATACTTAACACAATTCATATATCTTGTAAGAAAAGTTTAGGGATATTTAAGGGTATTAATTGTACCTATAAAAATAATTTTACTAATCTCACACAAATTTAAGGTTTACAAAAAATAAACCCAATATATTAGTGTGATTCAAAGTTTGGGCATAGAAAGCTATAGGCAGAGGCATGAAAAGAAACAAATAAAAAAGAATGACATTCTTCTGAGTGAATACTGATACTGACATAAATTATATTCTCTTTTCATTTCATGAACTATTAATTAAAATGTTGTCTTACACAGTATTACATAATGTATGTTCCTTAACGAAAATACAAATACATATTACTGCTCTTCATTAATCATATTCAAAATCAAATGTAAACTTTTATATGCTGTACCACCTACAAAATACAAACTCCAAATTGGACATGCTTAAAAACCTTTCACATTACCATTGAAAGTTTTATGTTTTTACAGGGATAACTCCTTTTGGGGAGTTACATTTTTTCCTTGACTGTAACTATCTAATAATTTTTAAATTGTATATTATGCTGAAATATTAAAGAACTTTCTAATATAAAATTTGAACACATTTTAATATATTTGAAGTTAATAAAAGTAATGTCTCACTTCTCAACACTAATTCCAACAATAATTTACCTATATATATATTCTGTAAAATGGTGTCTTATCAGATTTTTAAATTATTGGTGATGGTTCAAAGAGATAAATAGCTGATTTCTAAGTTTCTTAAAGATAATTATGGATTTACAAGGGGCACTATGCCAGAAAAAGTCCAAATTAGAAATATTATTATAATAACTTTTATTAGTTTGCACTGTATGAATTTTTTTCAGACTCCAACAATAATTTTAAGAAATGTCATTTTCTCATTAGTTCAGCATTCTAACCTCCACTTCTTAAGGTAATCTTTTTGAAACAAAATCCTTAAATTAATTTAGTAACATAAAATCCCATATTTTATCTTTATAGAATACTAATGGATGAATGCATAATGGAAATTACTCATCAGTAACATTAATATTTATATTATATGGGAAACATTTATTGAAACTCCAAATTTTCCAGACACTGTGCTGAAAACTGTGTAAGCAACTAGCTCCTCAAGGGATTTTTTCAATTTTATTTTGGCACATGAATAAACCATGTCAAAATGGTTATATATTTTGGCTAGTGTAATGCAGCAGAATTAAAATTAAAAGCAGTTTTGAAATCTGCAGGTCTGATCTTTATAGACTGTTCGTCTGAATTCCATCTTTCTTTTGTTAGAATATATATATATATATATATATATATATATATAGTAAGAATTATGATACAGAATTTCAAAACAAAAATAAGAGATTAATAATGGTTGTTATGTATTGTTATCTTCAATGTAGTTGTTCACATTGCAAGATATAGGCAAAAAAAATGATCAAACAATGAAAGCCATTCTTTTTGATCAATTAACAGAGATTAGTAGCATAATTATTTATCTTCTGTGTGTGCATATGTATATTATATATATATATATATATATATATATATATTCTTTTTCCTTTTTCTTTTCTCCTTTCCCCTATGCAGTGAAATATATCTCATTATTATAAGGAGAAGGGGACATTATGATTTTGCTTTTGATTTTGCCAGAAAGCAAACACATCAGTTACATTTACAACACTGTCTAGTACTATCTTGAAGGCAAATTTGGGAATAATGAGAACTTAAAAGTGATGGGAGAGTCTATATATGGCCTTACATAAGAATAACCAGTTGTCTGTAAAATTGGATGACAAAAAAATTCATATAGAAATCATGCAGTTCTTTTTTATTAGTCTCTTTAGAATGCATACAAGAAATGTGTTTTATGACTATTCTCTAAAATTCAATTTTTATCAAATTCTGCTTCTACATTATAAGAAAATATTTTTCTTAGCTCAGTATATAGGTAGCAGAGGTTGAAATGAATTTATCTGAGGTCAGTTTTTCCAACATAGATGTAAAATTTAATGACACTTTCCCAGAGCAGCTAACAATGACTCCAAAGTGTGGAGGAAAACATGGTAATTTAATAATTAGCAGTATTCCATTCTCATTTGGGATTGCTTTAATGCATTCTGGTTCCTTTTCATGAGAAATATTTTCATATTTCTTATCATATAGCACTTTATGAGAAAGTTTCTGTAAAAGTAATAAAGAACTATGTAAAAGTAATTCTTTAAATATCTTTCTTTGCAATACATTGACAGGTGAAAGAGCAGAAGTTCTTCAACAAGGAAGTGAATTGGACTAAAGTTAGTCTGCCAGTCAAGCAGATCTTTGCAGAACAACCTCCCTGCAAGGTCATAGAAAATCAAGGTAGTTCATTACAGGTTAGTTCCAGAAACTCAATTTGTCATTGCTGGGAGATGAGTGTTTCATTAAATGAATTATGCTAAGAAATTTCCTGTAAAAAGTCAGGTGATCAATTATTAGGTGGCTAATGATCCCAAACAAAATGACTTATTGTGGATGCTATTTTAACTGGGTGACTCTGAAACCTGATGAAATCTCTCTGAGACAGTATATACCTGTGTGTCCAGGGAATAGTAGATAAGAGCATGTTCTATGGAGTCAACCAGATGAAAATAAATTCTACCGCAACCAGGATTTATTGTGTGATTCAGGAAAACACACACACACACATACACACGTGTGTGTGTGTGTGTGTGTGTGTGTGTGTTTCAATTTCCTCTTTTTAAAAGTGGGATAATTATAGCTCCTAAGCCAGCATATGAGAGGATGAACTCACTGACTATATATTTGAAATAAGTATAGCTGTGCCTACCTCAGGCCAAGTAGCTACATTTTAGGCAATAGTTATAGTAGTAGTGACATGATGCCCAAAATAAATAAAGAACAATTTACAGACACAAGAAAATCACTTCTTTTTTTGCATATTTTTTCTTTCCTGAAAATGTGTTAATAATATAGTTTAAGAATACAAAAGTTTGAACCCAATCATATTTGATTACATTTTAATTTCTTCTCTTCATTTTTTGGTAGATGACATACACTATTCTATAGAATACAGGGATTATATATTAGTATTATTTGCTCAGATCTTGAAAATATAACCTAATATCCAATGTCTAAGGAGTTTTCTGTACAGGTACTTACAAACTGGATTCTTTATATCCTAGTCTTTCTTTCTCCTTTAATAGGTATGCTTTAGACTTGCTCATACAGATAATATATGGTACAAATGGCATTATATTGCAACACATTATATTGCAACACATTATATGGTGCTAGCCAGTGAGGAGAGTGGCCTCACAATGGAATTAAGAAACCCAAAACAACATCTGCCAAATTACCAATATCCAGTGATCTTACCAAAAATACACCAGGTTACTTTGAGCTGTCTGTTGTCACCAAACATAATCAGGCAGGCCATCGCCTCCAGGGCACAGGGGACATGCAAAGACATTGCGTGAACCTTATATAGGTTGAACCCTAAAAATATATAGTCTCTGATAAGGGTAGATTTTATGTTGTTTACACAATGGCCTGAGCTCCCTTAGAAATCCCTTTAAAACTCCTAGAGAGGAGTACTAATGGGTATCCCTACTCAGATGCTCCTCAGAGCTGTCCAGAGCTTTATTTCCTTGCCATTACACTATTTACTTTCTTACTTTTATACTTCTACTTTCTTGCCTTTGCATGTTTGAAATAAACAAATTTTCTTGCACCTACCTTCTTGGTCTGTGGTTTTATTCTTCATCACTTAATACAGGACCCAGGTGTTCTAGAATGCCACTAGAAGACTAGAAAATTAGAAATTTATCTTTCCTTCCTTTTGCATCATCAGTGAACATATCAAATTAGGAGAGATGGGAGGTAATACTTTGAAATTGTTATCACAAGTATTTTAGGAAACCTCTGGGTTTTGTGGACCATATTTAGTAATTTATTTTCATAGAGCAAAATTTGAGTAATTTTGCATATTCCTTAATATATTTACTTTTAAAAGAACAATAAATATTTCAATATTTTACTAGAAGTTTATGAAATGTGGAAAAATTCAAATAATAATAGACTAACAAGACTAATAAGACAAACACAAGATTAGTAGATGCAGGGAAAGCCACAGTTTGATTTTGTGTACTGACTCTATTTACTTAATTTAAACTTATAAAATGATATTCAGTGCAATACTTATTTTTTCTAAATTACTTCTAAATTCTTTCAAGCAAATTTTTGATAAAAACTTTTTCATTTTAGAAATTGAAATTTTAAGGAATTATAACACCTCAATAAAAGAAAAATATGAATAAATAAGGTGAAAACTACATAATTGCTTGCCCATAAAATATTACTCCCTATATAAAATGCATTCCTAGATTACATGTTTTTGAGGAAACATCATAGTAGCTTCCATTTACTTAAACATTTTTATCAATAAAACTATTACACATTATTAATACCTCACAGCCATCTTTGTAAATTCAATATATTTTCTATTTAAACCTGTAAAATATAAGGGATACAGAATTTCCTAAATTAAAATTGCTAATTTTAAAGAAACTGGAAATAGTAACAAAAATTATGGAATGCTACTAATTTTAAATTTTACAATGTTTTCCAGGCATGACAATTAAAAAGTTCCACAATGGTAAATCTGAAGTCTTTTCTGTGCATTCTTTAGTACACTGATTAAATACTGAATTACACTGAAATGTATGTGTTATGGTTATTAGTACACTGTGTCAAGATGAGCAGTTTAGAAGTTTTACTGAGACTTAACAGGGAAGCCAGGATTCTTACTTTGTAAATATCCTCATCCTGTGCAAGAGGAGGGCAAAGAGATTTTGTGAGTATTACAGCCACCGTAGGGTGAGGGTGCCAGTGTACAATATAAGGAAGGAGAAGAGTTTTGTTCCCCTCTTTGCTCTGGCTGCTGCCTTGAAGTGCTGCCCCAGTGCCATGCTACCATGCCTTGCAGCCAGCAGATTATCAACTGAAATCTTCAAAAACTGTAAGATAAATAAACCTTTCCTTCCTGCATTTTGGCTATCAGGTATTTTGTCTCAGCAATGAGAGAAAAGTAACCAAAACAGAATTTGGCACCAGAGGAGTGAGTCTGTTCTCTGACTATATCTGACCATGTGGTTCAAGAGCTTTGGGAATGGCCTGTGGGCAGAGTTTGGAAAGGTTTGGAGATGTCACCTGAATTTATAGAGCTGAAAAGCCTTAGGCTGTTCTGCATGGCAGATTCTGATCAGAGCTCAGAAGACCAGAAAGCTGATAGAAATCCTGCCAGTAAAGACCAGGCTAAAGAGGATTCTGCTGAAAGAAGGACTGCACTGGATGTTGGACTCCACACATTGTGTGTTATGGCTTGGCAGAAAGTTTGTCTGCATTTTGTTCGTCTACAGAGACTTTACCTGAGATGGAGGTTAAGGGCAGTGGGCTAACTAATCTGACAGAAGAAATTTTCAAGCAGTCTAATGTTGAAACAATGGCATGGCTATTTTTTTTTTTTTTGCCTGATTTATGCTGTGAATCATGAGCAAAGATCCCAGAAGGATAATTTAAAATGTTGTGAGTTTGGCCAGAAAAGAAGCTCTAGTAAAACTGTGGACTACATAGATAGAGCTGAAATCTCCACTGTTGAGAAGCAACAGGAGAATAGAAAAGATGGCTTGAAGGCATTACTGAAGGCACCAAGCCTCAAAACTATGCAGCCTCAAGATTTCAAAAGTGAAAGAATTTGCTCTGAGGTAAAAGCTGCAGAGCACAATGTTCCAGAATGGTGATGGCTTCACCATGTTCCAGAATGACAGCAGCATAGAGAATCTGTTCCTCACAATCAGGTTCAGAGTGCTCAGTGACCTGAGTGCTTGACCACGACAGACAGAGAGAGAAGAGCATGGCCACTGCTCCAACTGACAGCAGACCTCAACCTTATCCGTGTGGTGCTGGTATCAGGTGCATACAGAAAGCATGAATTCTGAGGTTAAAAAGTCTTCCGCCCCCATTTCAGAAGGCCTAGAAGGCCAGGCAGTGTACCCTTGAGAGGGCAGTGTGTCAAGCTGTGAGTGGGAAACCAAAGATGCAGTGGAGACACCAGCAGTTTTGAAAATCCAGGAACATGAATCATCTAAGGAAAACTGCAAGGGGAGAGCAAAACCAGCCTACAGGAAGAGCCATGGGATCTGTAACCACCAGAAGTGCTGTAGGGGTAGAATCACACAAGCCCTTTGGAGCTCACAATTTGCCACAGATTGCTTCAGATGCTGGATATGCAACTACAGGACTTGAGGTTTGCCCTGCCGGGTTTTGGGCTTGCTTTGGTTCCAATGTTTTGCATTCCCTGTTTGTACCTTTTGGAATGGGAATGTTTATCTTATGCCATTGCATGTTGGAAGTGTTTAACTTTGTTTTCATTTGTGCAGGGCTTTGCAGCTAAGAGTTTGCCTTTCATCTCAGAGAAGACTTGGGACTTAAACTTTTCAGCAACGCTGAAACTATTAGGACTTTAGCAACTCCTCCAGATGGCTTCGATGCCTTTTGCATAAAGGGATATGCTTGAGCCTTTGAGAGGCCAAGGACAGAATGCTATGATACTAATGTAATATAATGTGGATAGATTTAATACTGGTGCTTAAGGATTGTTAAACCTGTGTTATAATGCTCAAGTTGTGAAATGTTAAAAATAGGCCTTTGTATCTGGAGGCTGGCTTAAAGAAACATCTCTGGTTGCCAAGTTGACAAAGGGTGGATTATTATGGTTGATATATTGTGTCAACTTGAGGAGTTTGTAAGTTTTACTGGGAGATTTAGCAGGGAGCCAGGATCCTTACTTTGTAAGTACCCTCATCCTGTGCAAGGGGAGGGCACAGAGATTTTGTGAGTGCTATACTCACCCTGGAAGTGGGGGTGGCCTGTGTACTATGTAAGGTAGAAGAAGACTCTTGTCCCCCCTTTGCTCTGGTTGCTGCATGAAGAATTGTCCCAGTGCCATGCTACTCTGCCTTGAAGCCAGCTGATAATGGACTGAAACCTCCAAAAACTATAAGCTAAATAAACTTTTCCTTCCTTAATTTTGGGTATTTTGTCTCAGCACTGAGATAAAAGCAATCAAAACAGTATAGAAACACAAATATGCACTTATTGCAGTGTCACTGATGAGGAATGTTCTGGGAGAATGTTCTTAAATCTATTTTGTTCATAAGTCTGACAGATTCTTACACATTTTTGATACATATATACAATGCAAAGCATAAAATAAAACACACAAATACAGTACTGTGTTACTGTCATTACTGCTGTACCACTGGATACTACTACTGTACTGTACATTAAGCACGGCAACAATGTACAGCAGACGTATGAGCTATTTCTGTGAATTGTTTGCATCTGTGAATGTTTCAGTGTGAGGAGTGTTTTTATCTATGAAAGCTCCCATGTCAAATTTGTGTAAGTTGAGGACTTATTATATATTGTATGCAATATACAATGCAGATATATAAATAGCACATATAATGTATATATAATCTATAATATACAACATACACATGCACAATTTCTTTATGGTGACAAGACTAGTGCCTAGATTTTGAGACTTTTGAAACAAAATTAAATACAAAGTCTACATTTTTATGATTAGATAAATATGTTTTATTTGACTTTTAACCTGAGATATTTTTAAACACATGTCTCAACATACATGGTGGCCCTTATCTCCATAGTCTGATGCATAGCAAGGTCCTCTTATATAGTATATGCTTAATAAATACCAGTCAAATTAAATTTTTAAATGTACATTTAGCACTGCCTGTTTTCTTGGTAGAATAATTCGTATGATCTATGAAGGATAGAGAGTAAGATGAGAAATGGATCATTTAGATTTCATTTTCCAGAGAACGCGACCTTTTTTAATATGCCAGCATAATGGATACACTGCGGAGGGCAGCTGGGAGATTTTTCTCCTGGGCCTACTTCATATTTATCATCTGTGTTGTCACTGGGTACACAAGGTCTGCGCACTTTGTAAGAGGGTTTCTGCCTGGAGAGCTATATTTTATATTTCTGCTAAGATGATCAGCATAAAAGTGACAAAGTGTTTGCAGCTAGAGTTTAAAAGCAGTTCCAAACTCGATCACGTTGTTCACAGTCTTAATGGAGTCAAAAGTGTGGTGATTGTTTAATGCTTACTTTAGTTGTACAGAGGTGAAAGCCATGAAGATTCACTCTCTTAAAATTAAGGAAGGCTAGTTTCTGTCCTCTTGAGTCCAAAAGATGCATAAATAAGTTACTGTTTAAATGTATAATTATATTTATGCAGTATAATGTATTCATGTCACTGTTTATTTGTAGAGGTTTTGCCAATTAAGTTAATTGTAAAGGTCAATATGAGAAATCTTGCTATCTGAAGACAAGGTATTGCAAGTACACTCTCAACTGTGTCATCCCTCAAGAAGTATTTTCAACTGAATTTTTTAGGAACTTAAACTGCTTACTCTAATATTACAGGGTCCAAGTGAAGGCTAATTTTCCAATACTCCCAAATATACAAATAATGGAATTACAACTTTTTCATATCTGTGTTACCTATCTGGGTAAAAATTAATTTTCTTCCAAAGTTAAAATGTTATATAGTTTTCACAATAGATAAAGGTAATAAACAATCACCTGTTTATACTGTCAAAATATATCCTACAAGAACACTCAGGTCCTTTTCTTTACGTAAGAGAAAAAAGAACCATACACTTGGACTATTGAAACTGTTTCAATCTACAATCAGCAAAATGCACTTAATATATACCAAAAGGGCATAAAGTCACAGAATCTTCCATTTAGAATTATATGTGGTCTCAGAAACTTATATTTGTAGAAGGGGAGTAGAGAGCATGACAGCAAATGACAAAAACAGAACAAAACAGAACAAACACAGAACAAAAACAAAAACATTGAACTAAACTGAGTGACATTGTATAATAAGTTTGGAGTAATAAAGGACGGTAATGGAGCTGTTTCAGTGTTACATTAAGACACGTTAAGATCAGGTAAGATTTAGATTAGCAACTCACAGTTACAAAGAAACAGCATGACTTTAAGAAAACATTAAAAAAAGGGGAAAGAGAAAGGTTTATAATTCTGAATTATAAAGAAAGACTAAATGAGTGGCAAGACCAAAAATATTCAGATTTAAATTTTCTATTGGAAAAAATATTTGGTTCAACTGCATTATGGACTACAATAGTAATTAAAGACAAATTTTTATTAGTCATGCTGTTCAAAGCATTAATAACTAGGAAATGGCATAATTTACATACATATGCGTCTGTTGATTGTATAAGATGAATATTTTTTGTTGATTGTGATCTGATGGTGTAAACACATGATGATATATTGCACATACAGAAGTAATTCTTACTCAGGTATAAAAAAAGAATAACATCATCATTTTTAGGCAAATTGGTGAATTAGAAACACACATAAGTGAAAGAAGCCAGATTCAGAAAGTTAAACATTTCATATGACTAATATTAGAAGGGACTGAAGGATAGAGTGAAGGATAGGGTGAGAAAGAGAGAGATAACATGAGACATGAGAGAAAGAATACAATTTTTAAAAGGGGAGGAATGGGTGACTAAAGTATAGCTGTGGTCCTGGAGAGAAATCCGCTCGTTTGTATAACTAATATATACTATTCTTAAAAATTTAGTTCAGTGAAATAGCTCTTATTGTACATTAACTTGTGAATGTCTCATAAATCTCTCAGAAACACCCCTACAACTTACTGCACTAATGAGATCATTATCTGGGTTTTTAAAACAAATTTCTTAATCTTTGTTTAAAAAGTATAAAAGAATCATGCTTTAGGAATTTCTTCAAATTTCATTCTTTTGTAAAGATCCCCCTTTATTTATAGCTCAATAAAATTTGTATACTTTATTTTTTAAAAACAAATAATTGTCCATCAATAAAGCCATGACATATTAACACATTTAATATCATAAGATAATTAAATATATATTGTCAGCATAACTATTAGCCTTTTATATCAATTTTATTGCTGTTCACCAAAATTCAAAAAATATAACTGAAACTTTTGCAAAGGGAGCCTACTTCAGAAACAATTTGGTAAATTCTATAAGATTTAATAGAACACTATCACAAACTCAAATTCATAGAACTGATTCAAATTTGGAATTACTTTACTTATTTGTGTTTTAATTCAGGCTTATTCGATGAAATTTTAAGCACCGTAAAAATGGAAAAATACTTTTTATTTATCACTGATATCATACATGGTAAAAATGCCTACATGTGACAAATTCTTAATAAATTTTTTTGAAAAAAATAGAAAAAAATACAATGTTTTCAATACTAAAGGAGCAGCCTTTACTATTTGCTTTCATTAGAGAGGTTAGTAGAATAACCACTCAAATGATTTCTGGTATTTTTGTAAAAATATAAAAATCAAGGATTTTCATTAATTACTGTGTGGCCTTTAGTGCGAATTTCTAATCATTACTAAAATTAATATTTACTTTAAATATCTATGGTTTTAGTTTTTAGGTACGTGTTACATTAATTTTTTCTATTTTCTTTCACTTCTAAGGGCATTAAATTTGTGTCACTGTGCCTGGGATATATAGGTACACATAAGTTTGTACCATTCTTCTTAATTTTTTCCCCACAGAATTTTGTTTATCCAATTCTTATAACAATTGCATAAGTATATACTCAATATTATAAAGTTCTTAAGTCTTAATTAAATATTTTGTCAATAAAATGTCCTTTCCTAACACTGAATATCCAAATAATTTTGAGGTATAAAATATTTTCAATTTAACTCATGATTGTCTTTTGCATGATAAATATTTTCCTGTTTCCACATTTTGTTTTAAACATTCCTTCGAGAGCTAGCTATATTGTCTGTTTTACAGACAAGGAAGCCAAGAAATTATACATATGTTAAATAAATGAGCCTGACACAAATAATTTATGAGTGATATAAAGATATAAATTAATAATGACCTTTACCTTCATGTTTATTCTAGTGTTATTCACCTATTCCTTGGACCCATCACTGAAACTTCAACTTATGAATTCCACTAAGTAGTAATGACAGCTAATAGTGATCTGTTTATTCTTCAAAAATGAAAATTTGATGTTATCAAGAATCACAAAAGCATAAACTACTTATCTTTATCTTTTTCTTTAAAAGGTGGCAAGAGTTTACCATTACCCCTAGCATTAACTGACCATAATTATAACTGAAACTTTCTTCAATACCTAAATTCTTAGCTGTGGTAATAAGATTGCAGTGAGGGTTATGGTCTTATGATTTTGTCGTTTTGTGCAGTACTTACCACTAGACACTGCCTCAAAGCCTGAAGGAGCACTACTTCTGGCAGACTCCATGGGCCATCTGCACCCGGAATTCTCAGACTGGACTGGATCTCCTCCCTGAGAGTTACACAAGGGTGTCCCACGACCCATCGCGTCGGACCTCGCAGATCACGGCCAGAAGGACTTCAGAGCAGCCCACTTCTGAAAGTGGAAATGTCAAATCGAGTGTGACGCTGCTGACTTATGTATGCGATCCTTCAGGAAATAAGAATTTTAAGATTTTAACATGACAAGATTGGCTGCAGAGCTGCTATGTTTTAGTGAAAACACATTGTTTCCTCTCATGGTATCTTTGCTCACCCAAGGCAGGAACCCTAAAACCTGTTCTCTCTTGCTTTGTCTGTTCACCTTTAATTAAGGTTAAACCCTACCAGCCTTCAAAAGAAGTAGGTTTACTCTATGCAGTCGGATGATAGCCACTCTATTGCTAATTGAAATTCCTAAAGTTTGTAAAACAATCTTTTTAAAAAGGTCATTTTAATTTTATGAATCAACACCCTTAAAATATGTGTCTACATTAATCTAAACATGTATTTTCTAATTACAGATTTGTATCTGTTATTAGCAGTAATTGATACTGTTCATCTTGACAAAGGGGCATCATTGATCTCACTTGAGATACAAAGAACATATAAATTCAAATTTAACTATTAAATTGTAATGCCCTCAAGCAAATGGTTTGTTTGAAAGGTGGCACAAACTACTTAAGATACCCTGGAGAAGCTTGTTAGAGTACATCAATTAATATGAATTGCCATATTTTTATTGCTTGATATCTCACTACTTGTACTGTCGGCAGTACTGAATTATTAATAGTACAGTGCCCCCAGGACTTACCTCAATTATTTCTATCCAGACTTAATAAAAATATGGAGAATTACAAAAAATATATCCTAGGTGTTGTATTTTCTGTAGCTTGATTCTGATTATACCTATTTCTTGATCTTATTTTCAACTTGGATTATGGAACTGATATCTTTATTTTTATTGGTATCTTTATTTTTCTTTATTTGATATTAAAGACTATGCTTTAAAAACGCTGATGAAATTGTGTTTATGCAAACAACTGACATAGCATTTTGCACAGCAGATTTCAGAATAAAATTCCAGCTAATCTGTCAATATATTATGAAGTATTTCTTAAAGTTGAAAAAGAAAAATCTATATCTATATCTGTACAATTTATATGTTACATTCCATGCCATGGGAAAGATTAAGAAATGCATCATAGAATTCCAAAGTAAATCTATATGTTAGAATGATCAGATCTAATATGTTTCAAATTAAAACATGTAAGCCGAGAGGAGAACATTGTGGTCAGTATATAGCAACTGTGGCTTATTAACATTGATTTTGTTTTGTGACAATAAATTGATTTATGGTATGGTGAATATAGGTGAAACAAAACTTTTTCAATAAGTAACCAACTCCTTTAACAGTTTATTAATGTTTACATAAAATGTATGCTTTCTTTTTTGAAAATTTATTTCTACTTGCAATTTTAACCATTCTTTGATAAAACAGAAATACACTACTGTCTTGTATTTAAAGTACATAATTTTATATGCATCATGCAATTATTGAGTTGCACAATAGTGTTTGGACATTGAAATGTTAGACAGGCAGAGTTATTTTTTGATAGAGACCCGTAGGCACAGTATTTCATCTCTAAAATTTAAAAAATAAGAATTTCAATAAACTTTATAAGCTTATTGCCTGTCTGTTAAATAGTGATCATTTTTTAAAGATTATAAATTACCATGCAGATATTAGTAAAGAAGCTAAAGCCACACCATTCAAAAATAACATTTGACCATCTCTAATATTAGTATTTTTCCTATTTTCTAAAATATATTTAAAAAGCAAGGCTTGAGGAATTAAAATAATTTTCTATTCAAGAGTGTACTGAATTGTAGGTAACTTGAAGCAGAGAATTAGATAGGTGAATGAGAGAATGAATATACAAGAAAAGAGAAGAGAGAGAGAGAAAGCTACGTAGTTCTATACAATAATATGCCATCTAGTGGTAGCCTAGTCACAAAAATGTAAAAGCTTAATTATTTTTTTGTTCTGAAATTTAAATGTAGTGTTTCTTAATTACCACTTTGGAACATACAATTTGTATGTTAAGAAATAATATAAACAGTAATGTTGACTAGAGTTTTTTCAGATTGGAAATATATAGATTCAAGTAAATTTCTACCAAACAGGATTGTGGAAGTTTCAGTTTCTTTAGAATGCTCAGTGGAAAAAGTTAAAGTGCATTGTATACAGAGCTTTCTGGGGTTTGCTGTAGCCACGTCCCAAGGCTTGTTTGCAGTGAGCTGCTGATTACGTGCAGGGCCTAAGCATCAGGCTGCCTCAGCCTCCAAGCACAGCACAGCAGCTGGGCAGAGGGGTCATCCAAAGTTGACCAATACTGAACAAGGGAAAGTTCACAAATAAGAATTGATTCCTAATAGAACATTTTTCTTTGCTGAGTTTAAAATGTCACTGCTGTATTTTTTAAATGCAGTGGTCGACATTTTCAATGACTCGAAGAAAATTCAGAGGGTTAAGAATGAAGTTTCAAACGCCACTATGCTGACTGAATCCTAGATTTAACTATTACTTCTTTTTATTTTAACAAATTTGATTATGCAAATTTATAGAAGTATGCTGACTTAGGTGCTAACTTGAGGCTTATGTACAAATTTGGCACAGTTGGTTCTTTGAGATACAATGTGCCTGTTGGATACAACATGACAAGTAATCTCTCAAGATTTGACTAAAGTGGGATTTGTAGTTCTGTGATTCTGCAGAGAAAGTAATGTAACAGCTGCGAAGTAATGTGTTTTTTAAGCAGCATTTTTTACAAGTAGGAAGGATTTTTAATTGATGTATTTAGCAGGTATTAAACAGCTCTCTACACTCTTGTCCAGTGGGAGGTGGCTGTCATGTGCCCCACGCTGTTATACCATATGGCGGAACTGCCCATATTCAAGGTTCCTTTTATCTGAATCACATCAACATCCCTGACTAATTTAGACTTGCTATTGGAAGCCTTTAAAAGAAATGTGACCAAAATACCATATTTAAATTAAGGCCTCTCTCTGCTTTAGTTTAGAGAAGAATGTGTAGCTATGCTCTTTTTCAGGATCTCAAAAATGTGCATGCTTGCTAACGTTCGTTTGTGTGTTAGTTAAGAACACACTCTATTTTTAAAAATTTCTCAACATCTTAAACTAATTTTATTAAATTGATATATAAAGTTGTATAAATGTATCATGTAAACTATGAGGTTTTGAAGTCTATATACGTTGTAGAATGACAAAATCCAACTAACGCATATATTCTTTACTCATATTATTCAATAGCCCTAAAGAGTTATAAACATTTTCATAAAAACTTAGAGTGGTAAAAATATTCCTTCTTTGCTTTCAGTGTTATTATGAAACTAATAGAGTAACATGTGAGAATGGTTTATAAATTCTAAATTTTAATGCAATATAAAGTACATTGGACAGTAATAATTTTATATCAATTAGGACATGAATCCTCTCAAAAAAAGAACAAACATAGTATCAGTAAAATGTTACAGAAAAGGAACTCAGGATTTGAAAAGTAGAACATCTGATTTGAACATAATAACAGTATTTTGTTTAAATTCTCTGAACTTCTGCATTTACTTAAGGAAAGTAAGGGTATTCATAGTAATGAAATGCACATTATGTTCAAAGAAAATTTAATAAAGTTCTTGAATAATTATCATCTAATATATAGAACAGTTCCTCATGCACATTTGTTACTGAATATATGTTTCATAAAGAAAGAGTTGTGAAACTATTATGTTAAGGTACAAATGTTAATTGCTAGTATGATTATGAACCTGGAATTAACATAATCTTCTGGTAAGTCATAATTAAATAAATACAACTTTCTGTGTAAAAGTGTAAGAACAGGTACAAACCCTCTGAACTCTCTGATGTCTGCTGTAGGTTTTTAAGCTATATTTAAATATTGCCATACCCTGAATTAAGAAATTACAATACAGTTTTGTCAGGTATAGAGAGGAAAAAAGCATTTTCCTGTTTCAAAATTTTACTTCTGTGTGAAGGAGACAGATGGCAGAGCAGAGGGACGAGCTGGTAGACATACATTATGAAGTGCTTAGCACATAAATCAATAGTCTTTTAAATTCAGGCTTAAGTTAAGAATGACTTCATGAGATGCAGTGTAAGTTCTGTCATTGCAAACATAAAATACATTCTTAATAATCTTGTTGGTGGTATTTTGCAAAAACTATAATAGATACAGATAAATTATATGCAGCATATAAATTATAGATATACTACCCAGGTGGTTAATATTGTGTGAAAGTTAATGAGATTCTGATTTACAAGATTGCTTATTTTCACAAATTAATCTTCATTTTGAGGATACAGAAATCTACTGACTTTTTGAAGAGAAAACTCATTGCTAAATTTCACCCTCCCTTGACGTTATAACCTTTTGCCACTAGAGCTCATTGTTGTTCTTTGAATAGATTCCAAGGTTCAGTGTCTTCACTTTCTTGCTTAATCTGGTAGTTCATTGTTTTCATCTCTAAAAAATATCAAATTCTAAAAATATATTAATATTTAAAAAGAAGTTTATTAAAATGTGTAGAATCACTTTTAAAAAATGTAATAGGATATCCAGTCTATACAAAATCTGATAAAATACTACTATGTAGAAGAATCTATCCAGTATTGGCATTATAAACGAATATAAACATGCTATATTATTTTTATCAAACATGTCTAATGGCTTATTTGCAAATATTTTCTAAACTTGATAAATTTAATGAAAATCGCTGAAGAATCTTGGCATGTATAATTTGGAATACTTGAAAAATCACATTTAAAAAGCAAAAACAGTAATTTTTTCAATAATATTGAAATATAATTAAAATGTCTTCTTTTTAATATTTTGTAGACCAGTACATGGGAAGAAACTGATGCTACGCCCTGAATACACACACACACACACACACACACACACACACACACATGCCAAATTAAAATTTTTGTGTTTGGAAACAAATAAAAATATTTCAATCCACATGATAGGATGACAGACCTAATCAGAAGTTCTTACCACTTTCTATGGCACCCTTGCTTCCTCATGCAACTGAAATCATTGCCTACACTTGCCACTCTAATTACTCGGAAAGTCTCTGCAACATGACTCTCATATCCAGCCAATTAAAAATACATGCTGCTTTTTTGTTGCCCAAAGTTCGTGCTGTACATGTGTTGTATGTACAGAGTTTTATAAGCTCTGTCAAAAACAGGAGGCTCAAAGAGAATGTACATGAATAATATAACTTGTATTTACACTAAATCATGATGACTAATTTATCAGGATCATACAAACTCCATGTATCTTATTAAATTATATGTAATATTTTCCAGGAAAAATTGCCACTTAAAACTTTCCAAAAATCCCAGTGCCTCAAAGCAAGTTAAAACTATACTCTAAAAGCTCCCTAACCAGGTGCAAGGTAAATTTCTTCTTTCATTTCCTTAATAACCCTTCTCAAATTAAAAACACAATTCAAAAATGTGCACACATGTTGAACACACACACACAAGTTTTTTCACCTTGCATAGATGAGAACCTAATTCATAAAGAATGCTCCTCCCTGACTCGTCTGTAAGCTTGTTCCCATCCTGTTACAAACACCAACTATGGTCCTTAAAACTGTGTATCCCCATCTCTAAGTAAGAGAGACTCTGTTTTTCTAATAACCAAACCAAAATCTTACCTTTGCTCTATGCTTTCTGGTCCTGGGCTAAAAAACTGAGCATTCATTTGTAAATATTCAACTTTCAAAATAGTAAAATTTTTTGGTACTTTAATAGTATGCCAGGTTATAAAGAGGAATTAGACTGAACATTTTGATCCACATTTCAACAACTGATACAGGTAAATTTCCAATTTTTGCCTAGTTAATTTTATATGCTTGAGAGAGTTTCAGGAGATACAGGCAGGGTACAGCTAAGTGAAAGAAGATGGACAATGTAATTGAAGGAGAAAGATGTACAGTGATACTTTTCCTTTCAAATTACCTGACAATTCAAGAGACATGGGTTATATATTAAGGAAAGAATGTAGTCCAAGACAGCATATGCCTGAGTGACTAGGACTGTCTTAGATAAATGGACGGCTTCCTTTACTGTGGAAGTTAGATATAATATTCAATATAAAGGGTTTGACTGACACATCAGTACCTGAGAAATACCTGGCATATCAATATCTTCATGCAAATAAGGAAGGCCATTCTAAAGTCATTAGCTGAACTTTTGGTTGGAGGTGAGCCTGTATTAGGAAAACCAAGAGCAATAAAGAGCTTAATATTTCCAAAAAATCCACATATCAGAAAATCTACACATGGAAAACTGCATAAACTACAATGAAAACAATTATCAATGAAAATTGCTGAGATATTTCTTTTATGTGTATTGTTTTCTGAAACATAAATGCTTCTAACCTTTTTTATTTTATACTGCTTATATAAAAGCAGCAATTTATCACAGAAATTATATTTGTATGATAAATTAAAAACATAAATGTTTAACAAATATAAGACTCAAAAAAGAGAAATGATCATCTTTATTGTTCAGTATGATTAGAATTTTGTCTTTTCTTTTTTCTATTTTCTCTCTTGTACATTTTTGGTTTAGTTATATTTAATAATAATTTGTTATATTTGCACAAAAGATAATGACCAACATTTTGAGGTAACATTTAAAATAGTCCTCTAAAAATTACACTAATTCTAAATTTTGTTGTTTTTCAATGTACCATTCAACTCAAGTTTCAGTCAGTACTTTGTGGATATAAGTCTTAAATCTCTAGAGTTCTAAATTTTTAGAGTTCCATCAATTTTGTTTGCACTTTCAAATATATTGAACACATAAAGTGAACAGTTACCCACATCAACACAGACAATCTGGTATGAACATTCTTTATGACACTCTGCCCTCCTTTATATTCTAGGAGTAGGCTTGGAGCCTGGTAACTAGAAATTGCTAGTCTCACTGGAACAATTCTTTTTAAGGGGAATTGATATCCATGTAAATACAGAGTACGTATTTATGCAAGCAGCCATTAACCATTAAACCTAACCCAGCTTCTGAGCACAATCGTTTACCTGGTGTTATCAAGTTAACATCAACTGAAGCATTATTATCTTGTAGACTTTGTGGACTTACCTATGAAGACATTTTTTGGCTTTTATAATATTTGATCTTTTACCTGCAGTTTACTATGGTTGAAGAACACAAAGTATATGCTTTCACAGAAAATTTGAAGAAAAAAGTTGCCTGATGTTTCACTTTCCTTGCTTTTAATGTACTCACTCCCAAATTGTTGCATACAGTAGAATCATTACAGATTTGGTGAACAGTAAACACAAATGCTTTAATTTGAAAGGAGAAAGTAAAATTCTTTTTTTTCTTTTTTTAAAATTTTATTTAAAGAGAAAAAAAAGCAATACAGAAAAAAGAGTAGAAACAATACAAAACAAAACAAAAAAAACATAAATCACTAGTTGACAAACCACATACTGTCCTCCTAGAAATAGCTGTTCATGTTACAAAATTAAGGCATACAAAGTGAACACACAGTGAGGCTGCAAACAGTTACAAAAAAACAGGATGGAATAAAGCCAATTGAGACAGTATAGTGAAATTGGCACAGAACATCACAGCAAGGCACCAGGACAACAGTAACAGGCAACATTGTATATCTCGTTGTCTTCACAATAGTTATTCTTCTACTAGGTACAACTAAATCAAAGAAATACACAACATTATAGAACACATCAACACAGAGTATTGAATAGAGCAACACCATTAATCAGGACAAAGCAGAACGGCGATAAAAATATTTGCCTTCAGAGATAGTAGAAGGAAACTCCCCTGACTTGCTGTACCAAATATGGTCACCTCCTAAGAGATACCCAGATCCCTGGATCCCAATTGTTAACCGGGGGTGGGGCGGGGGAATGTGGTATGTTTGATTCTAAGCCCGCGCCCGGGTAGACAGCAGGCTGGTTACTGGTTGGCTGGGCGCCCTAAGTTCCAGCATGGCGCGGATCTCAGGAGACGCTCTTGCTTCTTCGAAAGTAAAATTCTAAACAAATTCTCCTCATTTTCTATATTATGAAATGTTTCGTGTTTCTATGAGTGCATTTGAATTAAAATTGTGTGATTATTTGCTACTCCATATAACAAACACTGAAGCTGTGTTAATCAGCAGATTAGCTACAAAGCTTCATTATACAATATATATTTAAGTATTTCTTCATGGAAGCTTTATCTTGTGATTTTCTTTACAGTCATTTATTTTTTCATCTCCAACCAGTCAATGATGCTTTCAGTCATTTTGACCAGAGTAAGAGATATCTCGATTAGCAGAACACTTTCTGGGGGTCGCTGTACTCTAGATGTTTGGCATCTTTGTCCGCAAACTGAGGTGGAACTATCCACCAGGATTGTGTGTGGCCTTCCAATACGTTTGCAGCTAGATGCAATGAAAAGGAAAGAAGAGGGATGGTGGTCTGGATTTTGAAAAGCTTCATTCTATTTGAGTGGGCTTTTGTTTCTGCTACTGCCCTCACTTGTGGACAGTACTTAGCAAAAAAGATTCTCTTACCCCCAGAGACTAGAAAATAGGGACTTTCAGTCTTGACTGCTTTTCAAAGGGTAGTCTCCTGAATGTTCAGAAAGCTCTGGATGATAGTCTCTGTATATAGCAAGAATCGAAGATGTAATTTACAAGCCCAAGTTTTCAAAAATAAATGCTCTAAGCAAAGGAGGGGTTAGGAGCCCAGAGTTCAGATGATAATTCTAAAGCTGTCTCAGTCACTGGTCACTTCCAATCTATGTGCCACATTTTAGCAGGTTTATCCTTCCTTGAGCCTACATCTTCTTTACATTTCAGGACAGTACCTGGTATAATTTGTCGAGATCCTTCATATAACCTTCTTCTCAGACTGCTTTGATTATACTCTTTGCTAGTAATATTTATGTTGTTGATCACCCTGATTTGTAGTCATCTATTTACATTTCTATCGCTCTTACTCTATACAAATGGAATGATAGCAAGTATTAGGTCTTCAGCTTGGTGCTCTTAGAACATAGGCATTACTCATTTGTAATTTGTTTATTTATTCCAAAAATATCCATTAGTCACCTAAAAACATTCCAGAACTAAAAGAAATTTCTCTTTCAGGTCACTGTTGTTTTCTCTTACTGCCTCTCTCATAGTACTTTCACATTTTACATTTCAAAATGACATTTGTGCATGCATATAGTTGGTTTTTTTCTCTCTTAATGCAGTATTTTTTTTAAAAAAATCTGTGTATGTCTACTTTGTGTCGGATATTCAACATAAAATTATTTTTCCTCCAAACCAGCTCCTTTTCCTTATTATATATTAAAACGGGGAAACCATAACTCATCTAATAGTTCAAACTGAGAACCATAGAGTCCTTCTAAAATAGTCTGTCTTCTTCAGCTCCCAATTTTATTTGTTTTACACCTTTCCATCTCCTCTTTTATATACTTAGCCCTGGCGCTATAGGTCATCTGTAACCAAGGCTATTAAACTAATTTCTCTATCTCAACTCGAGCCATTGTCCACAGTCAAATGAAATGATCTTTACAAAGTACAATATAATCATACCATAATTTCTCTGTTAAAATATTTTAACGTAATGTCTTCCATATCATTTCTCCACCTCACTTTAAAATGAAAAGTTCTATACTTCTAAATCTGATGTATAGGGATGTTTATGTTTTAGCTCTCATCTTATTCTCTGGACTGATATTTTCTTACTTACCTTTATATGCATCTTGTACTTCACAAAAACTAAACTTATAACTCAAAAAATTATTACAGGTCAATCCTACAAGACTTCAAACTTGTGTATGCTGTAGCCCATTTTCACATATCTCTCATTTGTCTTCCTGAATGTTCTCTCTTCTTGCCTCTCTCATCTTGATCTTGCTCTCAGAGCATTAAGCTAAACAGCTCTCAGAACAGAACTAACCCCCCTATGGAAAAATGTTCTCTGACCACATCCTATCACTAAATTGATTTATGTGGGGTTTTTTGTGTATGCAAAAATTATAATAAAAATCATTGTCTTAAGAAATTAAACACCCTCAGAAAGACAAGACAAAATCATAGTTAACTTGGAGGAACAAAAGCAGGCTATCTCCTAGTATTTTCTAAGAGAAACAGAGATGAAAAAAGTGTTATCCACACCTCACTGGAATGCCACGATTATTTATACTAACATTTAAATGAGAAGAGTCAAGAGCAGTACACTACAGTCTTTTTTTTTAACTATGTCAACTCTTCTCATTTAGTAGAAGTATAAAAAACAACGTAGTCTTGTTTCAAAATTAGAAAAGAATCATCGAAAATACTTGAATTAATAATGTTATTATAATATCCTGTAAAATTCTGCTGTTTAGATTTAGTTTTGTGTAATTATGAGAAAAACAGTATGTAGTTTGCTTAATACATTTTCTAGTAATAACATTCATGATAGATAGATAAAAGTAGACAATTTTGTTTATTACTGTGTGCATAAAAACTTTATCTACTACTATGTGTCTACTAAGTGATTAACAGCTAAAATGTACTTGGGTTTTCAGTTAATATCATCGCCTCTAGACAGAGTCAAGTGTGGGCAAATTGCAGAGAGATAAGCTGCTGCCATTCATTTGCTCAAATGCATACCAAAAAACCCACAGTGAGTTATGAACTAGAGATAGATTATTTACACTGATCTAATTAACCATTTTAGACATAGATCTCTACTCATTGGATATAACTTAGAAGTAAATATATACACGCAAATCAAGCCTGGGGTTATAGCTCAGGGGCACAGCACCTGTCTGGCAAGTGTGAGGTTGTGAGTTCAAGTCCCAGGACAAAAAGAAAAATCTTGAAGCCAGGGTATAGCTCAGTAGCATGGTGCCTGCCTGCCAAGCACGAGGTACTGGTACCTCGCATATAAAAAGTCTTATTATGTCTCTGATATCTGTGTTTCTACCTTCATAATTGATATAGAAGGAGAGAGGATGTTATTATATGGTTTTGCTTGTCAATAGTTGACTTGATAGTGAAATTTAATAATTTTTGAATTAAGCTTAATGGTATATTTTAGACAAACATAATGATTATACTCATTATAGGGAATTTGTACCTGTACCTGATATATTTTGATTCTGTTTTTTCCCTAATTCTTTCTCCTCCTTTCAACCCCTCTTTCCCTCACTATTTAAACCTTGTTTCCATTGTTTCCTTTTTAAAAAATCATATATGTTTCCTTTTCCCTTCCTTCCTTTCCCTCTTCCCTCACTCTAGTTTTTTTTTTTCCTTTTGAAAAAACACTCTTACATGAAATAAATTGTACTCACATAGGTAAACATTGCTTTGTCTCCCTGGTTGGAGAAAATGAAAGAGTAAATAAGGACCAAAATGTACAATAGTTACTGTGAAATGGGATGAAATTTAATAATTTCCTTATAAGAAAAGGATATTTCTTGACTTATTCTGAGAATCTAGTTCCATAACAGGAAAATTTAAAGAAGAAATCCGTAGCAAAAAAAAAAAAAAAAAAAAAAGAAAAGAAAAGATCCCTACCTCATGATATTCAAGCAATCACTTGCATATCATATAACCTTTTACCTGCTACTTTACTTTTTGATGATGTATTAAATGTTAATGTTTAAGTGTTATAGAAACACAAAGTATAAGAAATTATGTGAATAATCAATAATATAATTTTAAAAGAAACTGTGGATAAATTAGGACAGAAATGTGCCTCTGGACATACAGCTAAGACTCATCCTAACTCTCTCCTACTTCTCTCCCAAAAAATTCCAGTTTAGATGTGCAATATTTAACAAATTCTGAGTGGTGCTAAATATCTCTATCAGAAAAAGATGTGTGCTTCTGGACCTTGATTCTGGAAAGTTCATTCTGTCATTATTGTTGAAATCATGCTTTTGTAAAAGTGATTCATTTGCCTTCATTCTGTCTCTGTAAGCATGAAATATATTCTTGGAGACTGCAGAGTTCTCTGTCCTTGTAAAGCCACCTTTACCATTCTAGCTACCGTTGAGTGCTGTCCAGTGAAGTGCAGGGAGTGAGAGATACAAACACAGTCGCATGCTTTTCCTCATGCACTCATATTCACATCATCGTATTTTACATCTTTTAAAACATCATCTTTCTTTCCTTCTTGATTAATTATAACTTCCTTAAAGCAATGATTACACATTTTACAAATACATATAAAAGTGACTCCAGAGAGTGCCAAGCCTAGACTTTGGCATGAGGTTTTTCAAATGGCCAGTTCATTATCTCGGGCAAAATTATTTATTGATCTCTCTAACCTTGATTTCCACTTTCCTGAAACTGAACTCATAACATAGTTGAATTCTTTCTGCTTATAACCTAAAAAGACAGTATGTGAAGATATTTTATTAGCTGAGCTAAGTGACGGTACATTGCAGCCAGGCAGCGCTGTGATGCTGACATTTACGCTCACTGAGCTTTTTCTTCCAGATCGAATCTTTCCTAATTTTAACAGTTGTTAGTAAGTATACTGTCACTATATATGTATGATTATTTTCCAGAAATTTATAAGAAGCAATGTACATATATGTAAAAATATCACTCATAGATTTGAAGTTAAAATTCATATTGGTTTTCTGTCCATAGATGGCAGCAATGTATCAAGTCTGACCTAACTTTATAACCTGCTAGAAAAAGTTCTGTTCATACTAAATGCCATGTTGTCTTAGTACCACACAAAATTGTTTAAGAGGAACTATAGCATCAGTATAATATGAAAAAATATATTTAAAACATCATCCGCTGCCAGTCTCAGTCCTTTATTCGTTGAACTAAAGGGTTCGCTGCATTGTCTTCCTCTCACTCCTCAGCTTGTCCAGCATGAGAGCCTTTGTCATTTTAACTGGATGTCACAACAGACACTGATAAAAATAAAACTCCTCTAAGATAATAGCAATTCAAAACAATAACAAGAAGCTGCCCTGTCTTTCAGGACTGACTATTAAAAATGGATTAATACATGCATGGAGTTCTCTTTTATTTGTTTAAAAAATTAAAATGACTGGAAAGCACTACAGAAAGCTTTTATAAGGAAAGAATGGGGGAAACTAAAGAAAGGAGATTTCCAGATTTAGACCCTGAAGACAAAGCAAACCATGAGCAATGGGCCCAGGGGAGACAAGGAAAGCTACAAGATGAGATTGAATTGGAAAGAAATATAATAAATCTAAACAATGCCTCAGACTGCCTATCAGAATACAAAACATATTTTGGTCAGCTATTGAATTTTCTGTCTATAAAATTCCTTATCACATGTTGAATCATACTGTTTCATTTTAAATTAAAAGTTCACTGTAAGTACTCTGGAAAAATTACACCTAAGTTGAGAATGCGGTTGTGTGACAAAAGTATATTTTCACTTTAAATTGTGAGAGATAAAAAAGTTGAAAATTTGCTCTGTTGCATAACATTTAAAGTATGAAAATTATCTCTGTGTATTACAAAATACTTTAGCACCATGTTTAAATTAATTGGAGAGAAGCATACATATTTAAAAACATTTAAAGACAGAAGGAGAGTGAGAGAAAGAAAGAGTAGAGAAATAAAAAGGAGACAGAAGAGAGACATCACACTGAGTAATGTGACCAAACATGGATGAGCCTCATGGGAGAGAAAGGGCTGTTGGTTACAGCACCTCACAAGGTTCAAAGCAAATCTCCAAAACTGCTACCAGATGTGGGATTTATTCATAATGGGGTAGATATTTTAGGACTAGTTTACTTAGCTCTTTGACTAAAATAACATAAGTCATGTAAATCCTCCAGAGACTGCTATCTAATTATGTTGGATATCCTGTGTTTTTGCTCAATAAAAACTACTGCTTTATTGTTTAATGACTTGAATTTCAAGTCTTTGAAGAATAAGTTCTGTTTTGATGGAAAAATTAAAAAAATGTTTGTTTCCTATTGCCCTAGTTCTTCATTTGGACCTTTATTTTCCATTTCCTCATCATTCCACCAAATCCATATTCTGCTTTTTTGCTCAAGGAACGTATTTTCACCAGTCCTGCAGTAGAGGCTGACAAACTTCCAACTGCTCTCCTCCACACACATACACTTATTTTATTATTTTACCCTATGATGAAACTCTTTCCTAGCACCCCAAAATTACTGTATGTTATCATTCATGCATGTTTATAATTATATAATTCATGGAATGTAAAAATTGGCAGTGCCCCTCAGGGTTTAGTATTGTCTTGCAAGAGGAAAATAAAATGAACAAATGTAAGAAGATACAGAACATTTGAAAACTGCTAGATTTGATGCAAATTTCAGATTGTCTATTGGCAAAACTAAGACCTTTAAATTTACATTTTTTCAACATAGCTGTAAATGAGAATATGCCAAAAATATTTTCATAGCAACTGCATGAAAAGTCTTTTGGAAAGAATTATGCACCTTTAAAAATTGTCTTCTGAAAACCAAACCTTCAATAATTTTATTTTGTCCTTGAATACAAAATTATACAACTAAATAAACACATTAGATTTGAAATGAATTTGTACTTTTAAAAACTGTCCCTAAAATTGACCTTATATGAAAATAAAAATTCTATATTTTATACTTACATTGACATATGATTAGAAATTATGTAGAAAAATAGAATATTGCTTTAAGACAATTATTTTGTTAAGAATATTTATTGTTATTTGTAGTGCTGTTGTTTTTCCAAGTTAGAAAATAATAAAAATTCTTACTGAAAAGAACAAAGTAAAAAATATCAGTGAAATTTCACAAATGCCCATTGTCACTTTAAAAGTAATTCTAAAGGGGAGAATCTATATTTATGAGAAAAATATAACATTTGAGAGAATTGTCTATCTTGAGATAGACAATTCTAAAAGCTGATTTCATCATCTTTTAAAAATTTCTGTTAAAAATAAAATTCCCAACTCAAATGACAAAATGTATATTCTGAGTGAATTGTTAATCACCAGATACTCAGCAGCAAAGATATCTAATGGAAATTATTTCTGAGGCAACTAGGTAAAGGTAATTCAGCTCCCAAATATAAGTGCTTTATTTTTATCACCCCATTAGGTGAGAAAATAATCTCTCCTGTTTAATGAATAGTGAGATGTACTCAGAAGAAAGTGCTGTAGTATATATGACCACACGTCCTTGCACTGTAGCAAGTATATGGATCAGGCTGCAAATACAATGATTACACTAGTGTCCAAATGTCTTCTTTCCATTAATGGAAATGATGAAGACCCCAGAAAGCTAAATGATTAAGTGGGGGTGGAGGTTGGGAGGAGGACAGATTCTAATCTGAAATGCATAGTGTATATTGCTGCATATCTCAAAAAGCTGTTATGGGGTGGCAAAATAGAAACTGTCTCTTGTATAGGATGCTTCAAAAGCCAGGGTGGATGAAATTAAAGTGCCAAGAATCAGCCATATGATATGTGGTACACCTTCTCAGGAGGAAAAAATGGAAGAGATATTCTAACATAAAAAAGTCATCATTGCTGTATTTGTATTAAAATTGCTAATTAAAAGCATATAAAATTATAGCTCATATGGTATTGTTTTTGAAAATTTAGGTGAAGGCCGTAGTTCTTTGGAAAATATCTAGCAGTTAGCAATTGGAGTGAGGAATATTCTGATCCTAAAATTAACATATATTTTTGCATTCTCATTTTTGCTATATGCTTACATATTGCAATTTCATTGTGAAAAGCATGCTTCCATAAAATAATTATATAATACAGTCATAATATCTCACTGGTTAAACTAATGTTAATATACATACTGTAAGATTATCTGTAAGAAATAAACTTGTACTGCAATACTTTCATTGCTCATTGCCCACGTGCTGGTAGTAGATGTTTATTACATTTAGCTAGCAAATATTTATTGGTAAGTGAGTTGCATTACTTTGCTCAAGGAAAGTATTATTTTACTGTAATGTATGGTCAGCAGATACATAACAGAGGTTCTTTTTTTGTTTGTACTTCAAACATTCATATCCTTCCTAATCATGAGCCAATTAAATCTGTCCATGTGTTATAACCAAATCCATTCTCAGAACAGTAGTTTATTGTCATAACCTCTTAAAATATAGGTTGAGTATATTATTCTTGAACAACATGATATCTTAAGACTTTTGTTTGAATCAAAGTCTCATTCTTTCATGTGTTTTCATGACATTGTTATTCTCTTATTCTATAATGAAACATATACATAACATTTAAGTTAATGACTTTTTAGTGAAAAAGTATTTGTTAAATTAGATTCTTTCCTAATAAGCTGGAGGCTATTCCTGATTATTATTGGAGATTCCTTGTTATCACAAATGTACATTCTAATTTTGCCTAAATAACCAATGGCAGGAATAAAGGAAACTCCAGCACAGAGTGAAGTCCATCACTTCAGGAATGAGCATGAGTGATCATTCACAGCCCAGGAGCTGCAATAGAGAAGAGAGGGTAAAAGCGAAGATTAGGTAAAAGGACATTCAATCAGAGATCACATGGTTCTTGAATAAACTAAATGCTAAATTTCTTGACATTTTAATTTCAATGGTTCTGCCAAGAGGTAGTGTAATGTTAGAATACCAGTTAATTGGAAATAATGAAATTATAAATATACAAGTAATTTCTGTGGTACAGAAGATATAAGAGGCTTTAATTTACCCAAAGTAGAAGTCATGAGTAAAATGAATGTTTTTTCTCCTGTTGACAGATACTTTAAATATGGTAATACCTTAGAAAATATGGTAATATCCTAGAAGGATCTTCTCATTTATTAAGCATATTTTTATGTTGAAAGCATTACATGTATGATGCCACTTAACATTCATATCATTGTAAGGCAGGAGTTTATGTCCCTTTTATGTATTAAGAAACTAAGATTTAGCAAGTGTAAATAAGTTGACTTCCTATATATGATTCAGAGACAATGCTGAGATTTGAGAATTGGGCTTCTTTGGTTCAGACTTTAGCTATTTACATGATAACACAATCACCGAGTATTACAGTGTTCTCATAGTGGTATGACTCAAATATATAGAAAAAATGTGTAAAAAGACAAAATTGCAATGTTATGTTATAGACTTTTTTATTTGCAACTGATACATTGAATAACTGCTACTCTATAAAAAATGAAGGAAGCACCCATCACTGTAGCAGTGGGTTTTATAAACTGGGAACAAAGAAATAACAATGAAAAAACAGATTGATGGTTAACATTGGATTACTTCAAGCTACAATTTTTTATAACAGTTTTCCTTGTTTCACAGGAACTTTTTGTTTTCAGGAGACACTGGCCTGTTTGGGATCTATCAGTTTTCTCCATGTTTCATTTTAATTGTGTAGCATTTCACAACAGTTATTTCTTTCTTACTTGTTCTAGTAGCTGGGGAAATAGTGCAAAAGCTAATCCAAAGCAATGCCCATCACACACAATTTTTATCTAACTGTTGACAAGAAAGGCAGTCACTGGAATTCCTCTAGAGCAGTACTGTCAAGGCTGATAGAGAAAAGGGTGGTTGACTTCCTTAGAAAATAAAATAATCTTATTAGGGAAAAAGGAGAAAAAGAGTTCCTCCATAAAGAATGGGAGCAGATTGGTAGTTCACATCAGAAAGAGACAATCATGAGAGTGAACCATGAAAAATGTATCATGAATTTGTCACAGGTAACAGGAGAGGACAGTTGGCAGAAAGAACTTTAGAGAGCCAGGTTAGAACTAGAGTTCTAAGGGCTTTATGTGCCAGGGAAGAGGAGGTGTTCCATACCTAATAATAAAGAAAACCAAAATAAAAGCCAAAATAAAAAGAAATTGTCACCAGAAATATAATATTTTCTATTCATCAGTTTTCTGAAATACAACATCATTAAACACAAGTAAAATATTTCTATACTGGATTTAAATCATGCAACATACTTGGTTAGCTACTAAGAGTATTGAGTGGGTCATTCTCTCAAGGTCTTAAAGTTGCCTTTAAAAGAACTTGGACTAGAACTTAAATCCTGTAATTCTGTAATTTCTCCATTATGCAATAAATCCTGACTGCTTTTCTGAGACATTCTGAAATATAACCATATATATATATATATATATATATATATATATATATATATAAACATTTCATATATTATTCCCACAAGGGCCTGGCAGTGTGGCTCAGTGGTAGATGATTTCCTATCATCACAAGGCACTGGCTTCCATCCCCACTGCAGCAAAGAACAAAATGAAACAAAACAAAACAAGACTTATACTTACAGATACATCTGATCTTACCCCCTAGGCTGAGCTATAGTAATTTTAGAGCCATGTCCCTTTCTGCTTTTCATCACTAGCTTACAGAAAAACTAAACTAAATGGTCATATTCAGGGCAGATTCCAATCTTTTCACAGGGAACAAAAAGACAGTTAATATATTTCTTCTCTTCATAGACTTTTGGGTCTCAAGCTGTAGCTTCTAAGAATTTTAGTATTTATTCCATGGACCTCAGTGAATTAATCATTAAAAACACCTGTAATATCCACTGCTTTTTATATCCACATCTTCCTGTAGATGCTGAAATACTTGACAGAAGAGATGGGTCTGCAACTTGCCATTAGATTTCCAACATGGCACAAAATAGACATTTTGTAATAAAAACCAGTAAGCAGTGAGCACACAGTTATGAATAAGGCAAATATTTCTGTATAAAAATTTCATTCAGAGAAGAGGGAAGAAGGCCATGTCTACAACACAGTCGCTCAGCACTGCTGCACCTTATTTTTATTGTTCTGTATTGCTCTGTATATATTAGTTTCTGTTGAATGGCTTTTTAAACTCAAGTCAGGGGAGGTGTTTTTACTGTCTTCCTGTCCTGGTGCTCTGTACCCAATTATTGCACAGCACTTCTGTCTGTGTTCTGTGACTTTTAAGAGGAAGTGAGGAGGATCTCAGATTTCATGCTTGTTTGTTTCTTTCTAGATCTAGGACTTGATATTTGCAATTTTAGACAAACTAAAAGATAAATAGCATGTAGATTTTTTTAGTTAAAAATTGCATTGTATAGTGAGAGAAGGAGCATTTTCATATTCCAGCAGGAGACTGATTAAACTGAACCACGTTAAATAAAAGATGTGGATTTGTTAAGTGCTACACTGAAGTACTAGAAAAACACTGGAAGGCCTTCTGAAAGAGGAAGTTTGTCGATATGAGTGACCCATTAATGCCTATAAATTGGTGATTACCATTGGTTTCTGTCATCTTGTAGAGCCTGAGATATAGGGACTCTATCATTCTGGATGATTATATTTCAAAGAGGTGGTTCCCAAGTTGTGAGGAAGGAGATTCTGGATTGAAAAAACTGACATGAAACCTGGCAGAAGGTTCACATCTAAAATGAATAGATACATAATTTAAAATTACAAAGTTCATAAAGTAAATTTTTGTGACAATTTGGATCAAAATGTCCCCAAAAGGCTCATGTATTAAGAGGTCAGGCTTTTGGGAAGTGATCAGATCATGGGGCACTAACATCATCAGTGAATTAACAAATGAATATGATTGTAGTAGAATGTACTGGTAGGAGGTAGGGCCTAGAAAATAAGTCAATGAGCTGTGGCTTTGAACCATTTTCTTGAACTGTTTCCCCTCCTTCCTCTTCCCAACTGTCACAAGGTAAGTAGATTTGCTCCACCACACTCTTCTGCATCTGAATCCTACCATCTTGGAACTAGTAAACTGCAGACTGAAATCTTTGAAGCCATAACCAAAATAAACCTTTCCTCTATTAAATTGTTTTTTTTTTTTGCCGGGTAGTTTGGTTATAGTAATGACTAACTAACACAAGCTGTAAGAAATGGCAGTGAGAGACCTGTATCAGGAAGAAAAGTATATGCTGTATCAGCTTAGGGACCTTTAGCACCTGGTGGGTCCTTAGGACTCCACAGCACTTTTTCCACTGACACTAAACTACCATGGGAAGACTAACAAAATGTTACATTTTGTATTTTTGAATGCATCTTAAATGTAAGTGAGCAAAGCATTCATAGTACAAATAGCACAACTTGGGAGGGAGACCACTGCCTCTTAACTCACATGAATTTGGGCAACAATCCTCCTTTTGTAAGAGAAACAAAAATAACAAAAAACCCCAGAAAATCTCTAAAGCTCTATGCAAAGTATATGTGTATTAGATTTCATGGCCTGATCTTCAGTAACCTTTTACCAAAGGTTAATTTGTTTTTGTGGTTTTTTTTTCTGGTACCAGAAATTGAACTCATGACCTTGCGCTTGCCAGGCAAGTGCTTAAGCCACTGAGCTAAATCCCTGGCCCTTCCCCAAGGTTCATACTATGGGCTGCATCTCATGTATGTAATACAATCAGGGTGGATTCTGGGACAGGAATAAATGTTGATGCCTCTGAGATGCCTCAGCACCTTGCCAATCATTTTTCTTATCCTTATCCAGAGATCCAATAAGAGGCACCCTGACTGGGTTGCACTCCTTTTAAAATCTGAAATCCTGATTTATCTGTTTGCTTTTTTATTTGTCTGCTGTCCTCATACCACTTCTTCATTTGTGCCAATGTTTTTGTTTCTGTTGGCATAGACCTGCCCTGGACACATCTTCCCATTACCTTCAATAAATATAGCTGCTGAGTCTGTTACCACTGGGTGTGCGCTTGTAATACTTTGCTCTCCATGTACAAGAGCCTGGAGTCTGTCTGCCAGATCCATCATGCAGAATCATTTCCAGGTATACCTGAGAAAGGAAATAAAAAAAATATTGAGTTCTTCTATTTATGTGAAATGTGGGTTTCTATAATTATATGACTTTAAAAGTTGATTATATTTGAGATGGATGATTACCAAAACAGTATGTGTACTTAATGCATTAAGTAAATTGTATAGCACTATAGATTTATTATAAAACTCTATAATGCCAAAGAAAAAGTAAGTTATAAACTTTTCTATAATTGATTTATACTTCAATATGTAACTATTATATACCATATACCATATATGATAGACCCTATATATGATAGTTAACTTTACAATGACATGTAAGATAAATAAATGAATCTGATGCTGATAAAATAAAAGGGATAAGGGGGAAAAGAATTGAGATGTGTTGTGAACATGAAACAATTTCTTATAGTGAATGTAATCACTGTGTACTGCAAACACGAACTGATACATATTTAAAGCAATAAAACCATTAGATTATCAGAGATGAGCGAATAGTCCACCAGGAATCTTTATTTACTCCCTCAACTAGGCATTGATATGATCTTTTCATTTTGCTGCAGACTTTCCTGAGTAAAAATACATTTCAACATCTGGTGTTTTGGCATATTTCTGTAATACCAGTACCCTGGGAGGATCACAAGTTCCATCATAGGTTGGACAATTTAGGAACTTAGTAAGAGCCCATCTCAATTTTTTTTGCATAAAAATTTTATTTAAAGAGAAAAAAAGCAAAACAGAAAAAAAGAGTACAGATAGTACAGAATTTCAAAAAAACTAAGGCTATGAAATCACTACTTGATAAATTATGTATTGTCATCTTAGAAATAGTTGTTCAAGTCACAAATTTAAAGCATATAAGTAGACAAACAATGAGAGTGCAAACCATTCTGTTCAATGATCCAACAAAATCTTAGTAATATGGTTATCTTACACATTTAAACATGCATGCAGTTATATCCTTTACAGCACTTTCCCTTTCTTTTTTACAATAGCTATTACACATTTCAGATCTTATTACTCCTACAGTTTTTATTACTTTTTACACCAGAGAGACAATGTGATATTTATAAATATGATTCTTATTTATTTCACTTATGAGGATAGTCTCCAGTTGCCTCCATTTACTTAGAAAGGCCTCAAGATCATCCTTTTTAATAGCTGAGTAATATTCCGTTGTATAATATCTCAATTTTTTTAAAAAAGGAGTAGCAAGACAACTCCATGTGATATCTCTGACTCTTTCTTTCTTTCTCTTTCTTTCTTTCTTTCTTTCTTTCTTTCTTTCTTTCTTTCTTTCTTTCTTTTTTGCATCAGATATCAAACTCAGCAACCTCATGCTTGCCAGGCAGGTGCTATGCCACTGAGCTAAATCATTGGCCAAAAACTCTGGGTTTAATCTCCACAAACTTGAACCCCAAACACAACTTACAACTTTCAGGTGCAGACTTTTCTAGTTTATTGACCCTCTTAATATCTCTACTCCTTCACAAGAGAGAAAATATCCTAGGGTCTTTGTACACCATTCACATGGTAATTTGTCTGTCTGCTTTATATAGTCACTGGACAACGTTCCATCAATTGCATATTTTATTAAAATGAAGATGACACAGGTTGAATTTTATGTTTAAGGAGAAAAACAGCTAAGTTTCAGAGTTATTGTGCAAAGAAATTTACTGAGAAGTCGTTGATTGTTTTTGGGTTCAGTTCTGATTAGGTATTTTAAACAAATGAATGAGAATTTTAAAAATGTGTACTACTGCCAAAATAAATGCCTTTTCTCGATTCTATTGATAGTGTCAAATGCACTTGATATTATTTTATGTGAGAAAATAAATGAAAAACAACTTCTATGAATTGCCATTCATTAATAATATGTTCTCTTACCTTGTAAACATTTGGTAAAAAATAATTTTGTTGAGCACATACTACATTTTTGCAGGTTCTACAGATGAATTTTTTTTTTTTTGGTTTTGAGAATCAAATTCAGGATCCTGTGCTTGCCAGCAAGTGCTTATGCTGCTGAGCTGTATCCCCAGCCCTATACGTGTATTGCAGTGAGAAGTTTAAAGAGATCATATGATATATAATTCTTAAAATAATATATGAAGTAACATTTATTCTTTCTGTCGAATTTAGACGAGGAACTAGAACATCAGAAAATTACACTATTCAAGTTTCTAGAGGTAACAAATTATATAGTTGGCCTGCAATTTTAGGCATGCAGGTTTCCAACATACTAATTTAAATTTATATTTTATATTTTTTTACTTTTTTATTTAAAAATGTGATTAATATAAACTTATGTGACTAATACAAAATGTAAACACTTCAAAAATGCTTATATAAGATTACATTCATCTTAGCTATAAAGTATTAAAATTGAAAAAGACTCAGTATTAGCTGCTAGCCACCAACTTTCATTTGCTTATGCTGATATGAAGAATTACTAATACATAATTCTTACAGTCTATGTATTTTTTTCTCAAAAAAAAAACCTTAGAAGAAAATGGCTTCACTATATTTAAAGTATGTGAAATAAGGTGTTTATGACTATCCAGCCAGTGGTAGGTGTTAGTAAGGTTGAAAAGAACTCAAAAACCATGTTAATTATCAATAGTAAATATAGTAAAATATAATAGTAAATATTATGCATATGATATGCATTAAACACATAATATTTTCACTTGAATAGTTCAAGCACTAGTCATAAACTGAAATGACTTAAACTACCTTACTACTTCTTATTACTTTTAACTTATTTTAATGACAGAAGCTATAACTGTCTTGCATATGCTAGAGATACATGCATTATATATCTCATATATTATATATATCAAGATAATTTCAAAGATGTATATAGATAGATCAAAAAGTAATTAGATTTGTTGCTTAACTTAGTTTAATAAATTTGTTTAGCTTGATACTATGAAACTTGGAAGAAGAAAGTTCTGATTTATCTAAAGTACACATTTTTTAATAATTAAGGATTTGGATGGATATGCACAGTGGCACATGACTACGGTGCTAGTACTGGGGAGACTAAGGCAGGAAGATCGCTGGGGCCTGGGCTAGGTGTGAATTTAGTCCAGCTTGAACTACATGGCAAGATCTTGTCTCAACAAACAAAAAAATAATGAGGAACTGAAAGTGTGGCAAAGAAATGATTGTGATTCTAATTACATATATACTGCTGCAGTAGTTTAGTGTACATATTGACAAATTTAATAGTCTAATATTTCATCTTCTCGGTACGTTATAAATTTTTCCCTCATTTTGAAATTCTCTCGGAATGTGAAAACTTACCAAATGATTAGGCTTCAGGAAAAATTGATACAGACTAACCTAGAAGAGCATGCTCATATTTTAAAAATCATATTGGTCCTTTTGACATCTGCTAAATTAAATGTTTCATTATTTAAGCATGATTTCATTTAGCTATTGAAAAGTAGGGTGACTATGTGTTTGGGTATTTAGAAATTACTTTTAGATATGCAACAGTATAGTAACGATAACAGTTTATTGCTACCATTTAATTAAGAATAACAGCTTTTTCAAACTCTAGAATCCTATCCAAACATAAATGCATGGGATTTGATAACTAGAGAATTGTCTTTGAAAGGAAGGATGACATGATAGCTAATACATGCACATGGAAACTAATTAGATTTTTTAGCTAATGAATCCCCATTTAAATAAATGTGATTCAATAAATAATGGATCCCCATGGAAATGAATAGAATTGGATGACTAACACACCCCACTGAAATGAATGTGATTCAATAGTTATCGCATCCTCATAAATGTGTTAGATTGAATCCCATTCATTTTAATTGCAATAAATTAAAATAGCTTTTGTTCATGGCCTTTTGGTTAAGATCAAATGCTTTGTCCTCTATTTGAGGACTATATTCTTCCCAGGCAGGCAAACTAGACTTACTGATTGCATAGGCCCATTCCTAACTACATGATCTATAAGCTATACATGCTGTTCATTCCAATTGGAATGAATCACTATTAAAACTCATTTATGATGCTGGAGCATTTGTTGTCAATTGATGACACTAATTTCAATGGGGGAATTTTTGGCTGTAACACAAAAACATGAAAATAATATATTTAATTTCCATTAGGTTCAGGAGAAAAGTCAAAAGCATATTTGCACATCCAAAATATATTTCTAAATTTATGTCATTTGCTATGTCACATATATACAAAGTTTTTAATACCAATGAAGCTGTAAAGAATTTAATTTAATCATCAATGTGTAACTGACATTAAGAATTACAAATTTTGAAGAGGAGGTACATAATTACAAAAATAATAATAATTCACTCTCAAAAGAAGCTCTTTTGGAATATGCCATACTTCCTCAATTATGTTTATTTTTTATCTTCACATTCAGTTGTGCATTTTGTTGGGGTCAAGACTGTCAATTATCTGTGTATTCCAGAATTACATGACATAAAGAGTAGGAACACCTTGCTTAAATCCTAGTTTAAGCCACCAGATTTCAATTTTGTATCAAGACAAAAAAGACTGAAAACTGATGTGGCTAATTTAATATAATGCATTTTTTAAATGATTGGCTGGAAATGTAGTGAGGATATTAATTTACCTAATATACCCATGAAGACACTCTTTGAAATTATTATAAGCTTCAACAGAATTGTTTTGTCAGAATCTTGAGTGAAAAAGTGCAATGTGTTTTGAAAAAAAATGACTCTGGATAAACTGTTTCCTCAAATCTTATGAAATCTAACTTCTGCCTATCTATATATTCCTCTGTTTTGAAAAATTGATTTATTGATAGAATTTCAACTTAGTTCGAGTAAATATGACTGCAATGATACTTTTAGTATTGTTAACATGCGTATAAACATTGACCAACAAAAAGGGGGCCAGAATCAGCAATGTTTCATATACCACAAAGTTTAGTGTCATTAGATACATATTTTATTATAACAATTAAGGAATTCAAACACAAATGCAATAATTCTTAATAAAAAAATTTAAAGTTATTAAAATAAATCATACATTCAAATAGCCTTAGCACAATTCACTGCTATTGGCTTCTTTTATAAGATAAATTCCAATAAGTGGCTTCAAATTATAATTTAAAGTAAGTATACTGAAATTATTTTCTTGTATACTAAGATTCAACAAAAACAAATGTGAAAATTGTTTTGCATTTCTACAATTAAAAAACCACCTAATGACTCCTAATTTCTAATAAATACTACCTAAATTCTCAAACATTTAACAACCGTTAATTTTTCATTAACTGAAGAAAAAAATGCTGAATATTTAGAAACAAACAAGAGTAAGACAATAGAGACAGAAAATATGCTCTAGGCATGGGAAAGAAATGGACTAGACAACATATAAAATTAGTGTTTTTTGCAGTGAAAATGACAATTATCTGAAATAACATTTTTCAACAATTATATGATGAGAATGCTAGTAATAGTTATGATCTTTTTCATAGAAAGATCACTCCATATTAGAAAAGAAGTTTCTCTATCAATTTGAAATTTCTTCCCTTTCAAATATGCCAGCAAGCATATAATTGTGAGTTGAAACTGTTTATATTGAGAAATTTTTGTTTTTTCTCTCTGACCAACAATGACTGAAATAGAACCATATTCTGCATACAAGTTTATGATTTAATTTTAGTGAATTGTAGTAGAAAGTGGTAAACCCAATGACCTATGTATGGTGCTGTCACTCTTGGAAATGATGGACACTGGAAAAGTGGCCAGGAAATCAAACACACCAGTTGGTACTTTAGTGTTGATAACATCATTTAGCTTAAAGAGGAAAATTGTTATTTCACACTAGAGGGGATTTCAGATTTTAATTTGGCCTTCCCAAAAAGGTGAGAAGCTTCATTAAAGATATCCCTCTGTTCATTAATTAATTGATAAGGAGTTGTAATAAAGTGCTTAGAGGATTGGTTGTCATTAGAAATTTCTCTAGAGGCAACATTTTAGGAAGAACAAACTATCAACTAAGGAATATTCAAAGTCAGTGTTTAATATGTACAAAGAGGCCAGAGGAAATTTATATTTCTCTGAATCTAAGGGAAATACATTTTAAAACTCAAGATAACTTGATATTTAAAGCATGATTCCCCCAAATTGTATAAATGTGTTAACTTTGTACAACATATACTGATCTAATAGAAGTATTTATATTAAATAACTATAATTTCATCATTTTTAATATTATGATCAAATAATATACTTTAAAGTAATAAGTGGTAGCAATGCTTTTTCCTATGGTGTTTTTTTGTTTTTGTTTTTGTGTCTATCAGCAGTAAATGTTATATAGCTCTCCTTTTTACAGTACATTTTTGTTTCACTCTTCTGTTCCTGTCCCACCCTGGTCTCACATATAACTTTTCAATTATTATGAATTTAACTGATAAATATATTTCCTCTGACTATTCACATTCTATGATTAGTTATTATTGACCCATAGAACACCTTAATGAGAACACTAGGGTTTGGAGTGTAGTCGTCTCTCTGTCTCTCTCTCTTGCATACACACCTGTGCTATATGACTGGATATTCTAGAGTAGCATAGTAAAGAGCACAGTAATCTCTCCCCTCAATAAATAAATCAGACAAAATGTATGCAAAACAATCATTCATAGCCTCTCAAAATTGCTTAGATATATAGCAAATATGTAAATATTCATCCATGAAAACATACTAAATCTAAGTAATGCAAGCAAGATTCCACGGTACTGACCCATAACTAGGACAATGTAAATTGCCCATTTTAAGGTAAACGTAACTATTGTAATCAGGGGTTATGAGGAGAACAATTAGAGTCAGGACATGGAGTTTATAATATTGTTTTATGGTCACCCAGAGTTAACACAAGAAAGTTCAGGAAATCTATACACAACACCAAAGACATAGAATATTTAGCCATGGGCCTGAATCCCACAGCAATGTCCCACATGAGTCCAGATGAAGATCCAGAGCTCATGACAATGCCTGGCACGTGTCCAACTGGAGGTCTAGAGCCCACAAGAAGGACTCATGCCAGTCTCTTTTATGTATCCATGCTGGGAAGACCCAAAGTTCAGCAGTGGAAACTAGGAAGTCTATGCCTGCAGGGTGAAGGACTGTGCTGGTAGGTTGAGGGTTCTATGCTGGAACCAAGAAGTCACACTCACAACAAACACCAGGGCTGTCCTGAAAAGCACCACAGCCATCCTCAGTGAACGGAGGCCCCCAGCTCCTCCGATGACAAGCACAGTCGAGTACATTCCAGGAAGCCAGCATGACAAGTTCGATGTGAGGACCAGAGCTTCTCCAGGAGAACCTAATGGCTCAAACAGCAACACATAAGAGAACCCACAATGCCTCAGCGCACTAACGCCTCAACACATTAACACCTTCCTTCTCTCCCACATCTCTATTTATGCTGGCAACTTTCCTCAGGTGAAACATCTACACTCAGCACCATGGTAATGCAATCCAGCTGGCGTTAAGTTGACCACCAGTTTTAATCCATAACAATCACTGACCATCTACTTCAGATGAGTGTAATCAGGTAGAGAGCTTCATCTACCTCCAATGTCAAGCAGGTTGCTGGACTTTCTGATGTCATCTCGGCCTGTCTGACAGAAGCTCTATTCTGGGTGGACACTAGTGATGTTACTGGAGCTACGTTCCTCCTCCCAGTCCCCATGTGGGAAGCAGAAGTCCTACTCCGGGTACAGTAGCCTAGGAATGCAAGACTAGAGTAACATCCACATGTGTAGTGGAGATTCAAGCCAAAAATGACTGTCCAAAAGCCTTGGAACCACCTCACCAGGCCTGACTCATAGAGCATATACATCACTCTGGGAGAAGGAAGTTTCTTTGCTACCTCCATGCAGCTCTTGTGCTGCGCTATAGAAATTCTTTCAAAAGAGAGGGAGCCTCAAGGAGTAAGAGCATCACAATTCTGCAGGAAGGATTTGGTTTCATTCGGAATGGAGGAGGACCATACCTAAACTTACTGTCCAAGGGTAAGAAGAGAAATGGCGGGCGATTTGTGGTCATTGATCCTGTAACTATGGATGGAAAGATGAAGTGACAAGAAGTTTAGCAGAGAGAATTAGAAAAAGAAACAAACATGAGGGCATTAAAAGAACTGAAAATGAGGAGCCCTCAAGAGAACAGTCTCAGCCTGCTTGACTAGAAGTGCTTTGGTGAAGCACTAGTCACACAGCAGGAAAAATCAGAATAAGTTTGGGAAGTGTTGCAAAACTTTCCACACACTGCATACAGTTCAATAAACAGAAAATGTAATATTCTCCTCAGAACAAGGGGAGTAAGTACAATCTCTATTCAAACCGGCTAAATTGAAGCCACTTTCACCACTCAGGAGAAACTTCTTAGACGACACATTTAGAAATAAAGTCACACAAATCCTGGGATATCCAAGAGCCTATCCAAAGGTATTACCATTTGGGAACAATGATAGAGAGAAGACTCATAATATTATTACTACTGCTGCTACTAAGGGCAAAAGCATAAACTTCCTCACCTGTGATGGTAGCACTTAAACTACAAACACATGAATGCATATACATTAAAACACACACACACACACACACACACACACACACACACACACAGATGCATGCTATGGTAATGGGAAAAAAAATTCAACAATTCAACCAGGCGTAAGTACCTTTGTCAATTTGTGGGTTATGCTGACTTGGAAGTGAGACCTATGTAGCCAGTTTAAACTATTTAAAAATAATCTAAGAAGTGAAATTAGAGATTATACATTTCAAAGAAAATTTGTCCCATAGAGTTTTTGTTTGGGGAGGTGATTCCAATATGAGACATAGCATGTGGTATTTGTCTTTCTATGTATGAAATATTTCACCCAACACAGTATCCTCCAGTTCCAACTATTTTGCTAAAATGATAGCATTTCATTTTTTATAGCAGACTAATATTCTTTTCTGTATATGTACTACATTTCCTTTATCCTATCATCTGTTTATGAAAACCTCTATTGATTCTGTATTGTATCATACTTTTCATGAGGACTTTGTAATTTTTACTTTCTTGGTTAAAATTTTTCCTAGGTATTTCTTGTCACTATTGTAAGTTAGATTTAGTTTCATGAGTTTTTTTCTTAGTGAATTTGTTATTGGTGTATACAAATGCCACTTAACTTTTATGTTAATTTTGTATCCTGAAACTTTACTGAATTTCTTTTTCAGTTTTAACTATGATGAAATGCAATCTTTAGTTTTTTTCCTCTGTATATAATGATATGATCTGTGACAGGAAATATTTTGATATCATCTCTTCTTAGTGGAAGCCATATACTTTATTTCTTTATCTTGCTTAGTTATGATGTCTAAAACTTCTAGTCATCAATACTGAATAAAAGCAGTGAATGTAGACATTTTTATCGTGTTATAGTTTTTAGTATGAGGTTGGCTGTGGATTTCTATAGGTTAGTAGGTAACCTATAGTATGTTGACATACCGTCCCTTACAACTCGGTTGTTTAGCATTTTTATCTTAAGAGGATGTTGGATTTTGTTGAATGCTTTTCTCTGTCTGGTGAGATAATAACATGATACTTTTCCTTTTATGTGTTGATATGAAATTACATTTATTGATTTGCATAGATCTAACTAATCACTCTTTCATCCTTAAGATAAAATTCTTCATGACAATGTGCCATTCTATTCAATTTCCTAGTATTTTGTTTTGAATTTTTAGATTTATGTTCATTAGAGACATTGGACTCTAGGCTTCATTATTATTTTGCCTTTATCAGGTTTGAGTATCAGATTAACACAGGCCTTGTAGAAAATTTGCAAGGTGTTCCCCCTTTTTAGTTGTTAGAAACTGTTTGAGTATAGTTTGTATCCATTGTGTTTCACAAGTTTGGGAAAATTCAACAGTGATGACAATAATCTTGGGCTTTTCTTTCTTGAGTATTTTTTTCTTTTAAATATTATTATTGACTTGGTCTCATTGCGATATTTGCTATTAGACTACTCAGAATTTTTGTGTGTTCATGATTCAGTTTAGTAGGTAATATATAATAAATTTATTATTTTCTTCTAGGTTTTCTAACTTGATAGCATGTATTTGTTTATAAATAGTCCATAAGAACCATTGATATTTCTGATTTTCTTTATCTGGATAGCTTTTAATTTTTAGAGAAATGAAAGATTTACTGATTTTGGTAGCTTTTCTTGAAAATGAGTTTTGCTTTCATTGATCTTTTGTAATGTTTTTACTTTTTCAGTTATTTCTTCTTGTAGTTGTATAATTTCTAATGTTTCTTTTATAATTAATTTCTAGTTTCATTCCAACATTATTAGGAAAGATCTATGATAGGATTTTTATTTCTCTAATTTGTTAGGACTTGTTTTTTATGTGGTCTCTTCTAGAGAATTTTCTGTGTGTTGATCAAATTATTACTAATTTAATAGCTCTTGAGTGAAATGTTTTGTAAATGGTAGTTGGGATTATTTGGTCTATATAGTAGTACAGGGACACTAAAATTTCTTTGTTATTTATCTAAACCAACTTCACATTGTTGAAAGAGGGTATTTAAGTTCTCTACTATTGTGCATATACATTAAAATTATATCTTCATGTTTAATTAATTGATTGTTATCCCTTTTTACAGTGTTTTCCTTGAAGTCTATTTTGTGTGATGCAATATAGCTAATACGTTTTCCATCCATTCACTTTCTGATCTTTCCTGGAGAAATAGGTTACTGATATGCAGGATGTCCCTGAGCCTTTCTAAAACTATCCATTCAACCTATGTCTTTTAATTAAGTAATTTAGTCTGTTTATATTTAAGGTGATTATTGATAGATTTCCTCTTGTTATTTTGTTTTCTTTGTTGTTTTAAATATCCAGTGTGAACTTCTTCTTCCTTTTCACCTCCTCCTCCTCTTCTTTCTACCGTGTTCATTTTTTTCCTTCTTCCTCTTTTACTTCCACTTGTATTCTACTTGTCCTTTATCCCCTTCCTCTTCCTCTTCCTCTCTCTCTGTCTCTCTCTTTCTCTTTCTTTTTCTTTGTAGACCTTTGAGAGTTGGTGGGGTATTATATGGGAAAGTTTTGAAAATGAAAAACAATGATCAAACTTATATACCATTGATTATACATCATGTCTCGGTGGGATGTATAATTGCAGTGCAAAGTTGATTTAACACTGAAAATCTATGTAATATGCTGTATCAATAGAGTAAATAAGAAAAGCATACTATCACCCTAAGTGACTCAGAAAAAGAATTTCACTAAATCTAGTATCCATGAATTTAAAAACTTCAGTAAACCAGATTAGGAAGGAGTTTTCTCAAAATGATAAAAGGTATCCATGAAATTGCTACAATTAAAATCATATTCCATGGTAGAAAATCTGAGTACTTTCCCCCAAAGAATAAGATGAAGACAGATAGCCTTTCTTTTCATGTCCACTTAACAATGTACCAGGGAGTCTAGCCAAAGCTATTACATAGGAAAAGCACATAAAAGATATCTGAATTGGCACAGAAATAAAATCTTCTTTTTCCATTCTATGATTTTTATATAGGAAATCCAAAGCAATCTCCCAAAACTCTTAGAACTAATAAATAATTTCAGTCATAATGATATAGGGGAAAGAAATTCCCAACCTACTAGATGTCTGGTAGAGTTTATGTTCTCTAAAATCAAAGAATGAATTTTAGGAACAATAGAAGATAAGAGCATAGTATATTTTTGAGGGAAAGAAAGCTTCTGTCCTAGAGAGAGATAGAAGAGGTCCGGAGTGTGTTACTGAGGACCCTGCCTTTTTAAAGGATTTTTATAGAGCAAAACCAAGAGGTGAGGTGAGGTGTGTCCAAGGTGAGGACCACTGGGACTTCCCAAGGCGGGAAGACATGAGGTGGGACAGAACTATGGTCAACCAATAAGATTACAAGTGTAATTGCTCAGGTAAAATTGATTAAATTGGGAGCAAATGGGGAAGCGAATAATGTAGCAGGTGGCTATGAACACAACAGGGACTTTGCCTGTAGGGGTTTGGGTTAGTGGCTCCTTTTCACTTCCTCAAGGTGTCTGATACCTATTTAGAATATCATGGTTATCCTGAGGGTGTGGCTTCATTGATTTTGTCTTTTGTTTTGGGGTCTGGCCCTCAAGGTATCTGGTTTTATACACTGGCACCTTTGAGGGCCAAGTCCTGTCTGACTGCCTATAATATTTCAATCTAACTCAGCTGCCTATGACAATTGGAGAGATACAAATCTAATATTTAAAATCAATTTTATTTCTATACACAAAAATGAATCCGAAACTAAAAATTTTTTAAATAATTTCATTTAAAGTAGCATTAAAGTTATATAATGCTTATGATAAATATAATTTTTGAACCTGGAAAGCAACAACATATTGCTAACAGAAACTAAAGATCTAAATAAACATATAGACAACAATGTCACTATGATACCTACTTTGACTTCTTTAGAGTTTGTTAAATTTTACTGATGCAAAACAGTGGGTCTAGAATAAGTCTTTTAATTATTGTAGTTTTTCATTAGAATCTAAAACTCTTACATACCTGCATACATGCAGGGAGGACTACGCTTTCACCCTCCTCCAATCTCATGTGTCATGTGTGACATGAGAAACTCATTAGCCAGATTTTCACATTTGCTACAGGGCTTTCCACCTTAGCACTATTGATAATATGGCAAAAATAATATCTTGTTATTAAGACATTATCTTGTTCATTGTAGAAAGTTTAGCAGTGGCCCTGAATTTGACCTAGTATATATGATTCAAGTTTCCCAGTTTCTATTTTGTCTTTCCCAGTGATCATACATGTAGACCTTTCTTAATAATTGAAAATATCTCTAAACATTGACGAATGTCCTCTGGGGGTTCAAATCACCCCCATGTTAATATAAATGTTTTAGGTAAATGTAATAAATCTCCAAATCACATTCAGTTTGTCTTTTTTGTAATCTGGAAAGCCCTTTCCTAGTTTTCTGGTTTTTTCTTTTAAATATGTGCGAGTATAAAGTATTGAAATCACCATTTTGTCATTTTCTTTAACTTTCCTGCAATTATCTCTGTTTTTTCTTAGTTCCTATGGAAATTACTAGACCATAAAATAAAACATTAATTATATTATCTTTTTATGTTTTTGAATGGCTTATGTTGTCTTTTTCGTCATTGACACTAGAAGATGTTTTATATAGCCTGTATTCTATGTGTGATTCAAGTTCTAATGCTTTTTTAAGGTTTTGATTTCTAAGAGTTAAACACATATGTGCATGAACTACATATATATGTAGAACTAAGCCAAGATCTTAGTAAAAGAGCAATAAAAACAATCACCTTCCTTAGATATGGCAATTTACCTATCTTGGGGCACTTTTAATATTGTCTAATAACACAATTTTCGGTTTGTGTTTTAAAAGAGATGGATATTTGCTCAATAAGACATAACAAATTAATAAGTTCACATTATAGTTTATATTTAACATTTTCTAACCTTCCAAAAATTCACTTTTATGTATTTTCACCATGTAAACTGCTAAGAAATCCATTTTTGTAATTAACATTTGTAAACAATAAAGTTTTGGACTTACAATAGCAGAAATAAGGAAGATATATACAAGCTCATATGAGGAAGTGTATTCAGTGAAAATAAAATGAATTTGAGACCATTTGTATCTGTTCTAGTACTTGAAAATAAGTTGTAATTCTGAGATTATAACACTGTGCTATTCAACATTATGAAACATTTCAAAGGTTAAACAATGGTATTAAATGGTTTTGGAGTTCATAAATTAGTCACTATAGATTTTTTTGGTAACAAAGGCACTTTAAAATAAAGCAGAATGATTTGGAATTGTATTGATTTATTCAGTTAAAAGTGCCAATATATATCCTCATTTCACTTTTCTGTTAGAAATATAATCAAGAAAATGTTACCTCTACTGATTGTAATGTTTGATACTAAATTAAAGTATTTAAGTATATCCTAATTGATTTTTTCTATTGAGCCAAAGAGTCACTAAAAATGGATTGAAAGGAAATGTCTTTGTGCTAATGTATCCAAGATAAAATGATATAGAGAAAATAGCTTGCCATGTAATTTATAATAACATCAGTGGGGAGAGAAGTATAAAATATTTCACAAATTTTCTGTACCTATCAAGCATTAAAATAAATACACTTTTTGTCTTGATTTAATAATTTAAAAGATTCCAAATAAAATTATGATTAATCAATTACATCATAAAATTATGAAAAATTTTTGATGGAATATATCAAGTGAAGAAAGAATCTACATATAAAGTTTTCAGAGTAAACTACAAGGTGATAGAAATATAACAGATTCTAGTAGCTCATAGAACATGAAAACAGGTCGTAGGAGATGGAAGTAACTTTGTGGTTTCACTGATCATTTATTTATGAGTCTTCTTTTACATGGGAAAAGATACATGTCAAAATATGAAAGGCAAAATAAAGAAACAAGTTAAAGAACAGTCACTTTGTCAAAGTGGTGAAATAAAAGAGCAATCTATAGTGCTCTCAAAATGACTGTCAGTGTGGGTCTTGGAGGGTCACCTTCATCTATAAAGCAATGGTATCATTAACAGCAACACTGTGTCACTATCAATGACAGGACAGAAGGAATTTTGTATGAGGAAATTGTCAATCTAATAATCAGAAACACGCACACATTTGTTGTTCTTGTACTCAACGAAATAGGTAGCAGTTTACTAACTCAATAAACTGCTAACCTTGTCCATTAATGATCTCCATCACATAACTAGAACCACATACTTCTCTTTTAAGATCAATGTTCTTGCTTACTCTCTGTTCCCATTATGTCTTTAGAAAGGAGGAGACTTCTTTGCATCTGAGGACACTCAAAACCTGGCTCAGCATAAAATAACTCTTTAGTTTTTATTCTATTACAGCTAAAATAATCAAGTTCTTGATTTTCTTTTATGCAACAAGTTTCTATTACACCTGTTTCTACTTAGTGCTTAGTACTCATATTTATGTAACCCAGCAGCTTCAACTGGGCAATAACTTTTCCACAAGATAGATGGTGCCTGATTGTCTTATTTAGGTTAAATAGCATGTGTCTCCACTGAGATTGTGGCTGTAGGAACAGATGCTACATGAAAAAAAGTAAAAAGTAATAGAAAGAAGATACAGAAAAACTGGAGCATATGTTGGAATAATTGTTATGTTATCCAAAAAGGAGGAAAATGAGACCCTTTTAGAAAATGACTAAAATGAATCCATAAGAGTATGATATTTCCCATCTCTCAACTTTATAATAATTTGACATTTCATGTAATAGTTCATAAAATTTCCCTCTTATTCACATTATATATCTTTTAATTACAGAAATTCTGTTTGTGAAGACATTTGGAAAAGTCATAAACATTTCAAAAAATAGATTCTGTAAAACAATGACATCATTAAAAGTAACATTGTTTCACTGTCAATGACAGAACAAAAGGAACTTGGCAAAAGCACTGCTTTTTCTTTGATTCTACTTTGATTTGTACAGTTTTACTTGTTCTTATGTGAAAAGTTACTCCACTTAACCAAGCATGCAAAGTATAAACTAAAACTTGTATTCTGATGATTAAAATGTAAAGATGATTCTGAGCACATGGTTTTATATCAATGAAGCCAGATTAACTGCTGGTGAGACTTGGCATATGCCACAGTATATACCATAAGGGCAACAGAAAACTTGTCTAAAGGGTTATGTGACTATTCATCATTGGAAATGTGGCCACCCCCAGAGCTCCTGTGCTCCGTCTTATATGTATGTGCGCGCACATCTTTGGAACTATAAATCTCAGCTCTCTTGTCTTTCCCACTGGAGCTCTGGCCATATTCTCTTTTGCTATTCAGTTTAAAATAGTATCAAAACTAGGCATGATTTTCTGTCTCTTTTACGATGGTAGAATTATCTTCATTTGAACAATCATGAGCTATAAATCTTCCAATGTTATATGTATATTTTCTGTGTACAACAATACATAGAATTTTCAATAGAGTACATATAATTTAGAAATATGTAACTACATTATGTTTACAACTGGAAAAGATTTACTGATAAGAAATCAAAGAAAAATAAAACCAGAACATATCATTTCTAAGTTGCTACTATTAAATCTTACTGTATTCATGAACAAACTTAATTCTGTTTTGCAGACAAATAAACCAAAGCAAATGTAGTGATTTTCACTTATTTAGTAGTACTATACAATGCAAATGTAAAATTCTCTGTAACTCACATCTATCAGGCTAAATGACTGAATTTACATGATCCATTTGTTGGAATAAAATAAAGTCATTTTAATAGGACATACTCAGTGGATCAGTGTTTCCTGTTTTGAAAATGAACATCTTAGTTTTCCCGAGGTGTTTATGTGGAAACAAGAGATTGTTATTCTATGATAGTGTTTCATTCCATTGACATTCCAAACAGTGTGGCTCTTCCTTTGTGTGTCTATAAATTTGTGAAAAAAATGTGTATAATTGTGATAGGAGAACAACTGTTCTTTTGAAAACATGTGCATTTTAATTAACATTAAGTCTAAGTTTTCAAGCATTGAGTGTTTAATAAGTGAAGCACCAGAAAAAAGTATGGTTACTTTTTGGAGGCAAGGATACTCTTATTAAGTTACAGAACTGAGTTATTAAAACCATGTCTTAACAGACTAAAAGAAAAAAGAAAACACAAATTTAAAAGAGGATAAACCTACAACCATGTAAGGCCTTTGTACTAAAACAGTCAGTATAACCACCCACTTTCCATTTTGGGAAACGTTTCATGGCTTCGTATCAGACTTCCTTGGCTTTGTTTAAAAAAAATTCAAGGATACATAAATGACATAGCCTGTAAAGAAAAAGAAAATAGAGTAGATATACTCTACTAAAATCAAAGAGATTAGCCAATATGAATAGTGTTTTAAAAATTCTCAAAAACTGTTAGGTTGAAATTATGGTGCCCTGGGGCAGTTCACAATCTGATTCTGTTTTACTTTTTGAACACCGACTTAGTGCTGAATTTAAATCAAATTAGGGACTCTGCCGGGGGTTTAGCTCAGCAGCATAAGCGCTTGCTTGGCAAACGCGAAGTTGGAAGTTTGATCTCCTGATCCCCAGTACCAAAAACAAAAAAACAAAAAACAAATTAGGGGCTCCATATAAACACTTTTTTTCATATTTCAGGCTTTTGGAAAATACAAAGTCTGAAAACAGTTTAGTGTGTAGCACACTGAAAATGCACATAATAAATACAGTCTCATATCTGAACATAATATACATCCAAAAGAAAATGTTGCATACTATATATGCACAGTATCCATCAAGTCAATAATTTTTTTTAGCAACATGGACTGTATAAAATACTGGAAACAGAATTATCCTAAACCCATGAAGTTACTGTTCTAAACCCTTCATTCATCATATGGACAAACAAAGCCTTGTTCTACTCATGGTCCACTTTCAAAATTATTTTAAAATGTGAAAGAATGATATGTGAATTGTCCTATCATCCTATTCTTGTGTTACCCACATAATCTTCATATTCTGGTTTTATTTCCTTCTGGTATAATAGTTGAAGATTCTCTGTTTCTGATAAAGACAGATTTTCCTATTGGTTTGAAGGATTTTGTGTCCTGTTAACATAGAAATTCTTGTCTTGTTTCACTGAAATAAGGGAAAACAGAATTCTACCATCCTTTACTTATTACTATTTGAAACCTCTGTTGAAAAAAACTAAATTTAATATTAGCTAATACACTAGGTGGCCTGATTCTTCAGGTCTGGAATTAATCTATATAATCTTTCACTTTGTATTCACTGAGTAAAAGCTGACCCTCACACAGTGTATTTAGAAGTTTGAGGATCTGTTCAAAAGATCTGAAGGATAATTTTAAAATAGAGGTCCTACATAGAAGCTACACCACCCTTCTGCATAGGAGCTGTGAGTAATCTATAAATTCATTCCTTTTTACAGTTACTAATCTAAGTAATCTGTCTTTTCTTTTATCATCTAACTACCAAGAAGAGCAGAATAAATAATGCTATGAAATGGGTAAATGAAAATTAAAAACAAGAAACATTTCATATGCAGAAACTATATATACTTTGTCAATTTTTAAAACTTCTTAAATTATCTTTATTTAGCACCTACCTGTACTATAATTTTAATCAAAGCATTGCCTCAGTTTATTTACTTAAAAATGAGTGAACTAGATCAGAGGGTCTATATTTAGAATTAATTTCACCTCAAAATATCTATGATTAATTATAGTATGTTTATTAATAAGTGGAAAATCAATATCTCATATTAACAGGAGATATTATTATAATTAAATGTTTTAATTTAGACATTTAGGCACTTGGAATATGGCAATAGTAAATGCATCATGCACTTTTGCCAGTAATGTTCATTAAAAAAAAAAACTCCAACTAATGCTTTAAAGTCTAGACCATTGTTATAATTGTGTGGGGCTTTTTTGTTTTTTTGTAATATGCTTTGTGTGGCAAATATTAAAGGACAGTAAAAAGACCCAAATATGAATTTTTAAAATCAGTGATATTATAATGATATCCTTCACATAAATCTGTTCTCTATAAAATTAAATGACCAACTCAATATTGTTAACTATAGGCATAATGTTGCATAGCAGATATCTGTCCTTTATTCATTCCTTATATAACAGGAACTTTGTATCTATTGAAACAACACACCTGAACACTGCCACTTTACTCTATTTCTGTGATTTTGACTATTAGATACTTCATATATGTGTCATTCAATTTTTGTTCTTCTGTACTTGATGTATTTCCCTTAGCATACTATCCACCAGGTTCATTTTTGTTCTTACATAGATAGAGGTTCCTATTTTTAAAAGATTTAATGATATTTCATTCTTTGTGTATTTAACAGTTGCTGTTATCATTCATCTGCTGAGGACAGTTTCCATGTCTTGACTACTCTAGTACTGTAGAGAACTCAGAAATGGACTATTGCTTTAACATCTTGATTTCAATTCTGTTAAATATGTAAGTGGTATTGATGAATATAGTAGTTGCATTTTAAATTTCTACTTATTTCCTCTCCTATATTTAAGAACTTTTTGACCATTATTTATGTAAATAACCTTCTGCCAATTCCTTGTTTCTCCTCCCTCTCTCTCCTCCTGCTCCTCCTTCTCCTTTCCCTTTCCCTTCTCCATCTCTCTTTCTCTTTATTTCTACCATGAACATATTTGGTGTTTTAGTAATATCCAATAAGTCCTTTAGAGATTATTATTATTATTATTATTATTACTATTACTCAGCTCTTTACTGTTCCTTTTTGCCCCTTTGACAGGATAATTCAATTGACCCATTCAAGATTCTTGGTTCTTTTTCTTGCTTTACCAGGTCTCTTCCTGTATATTCCTAATAAATTTTTAAGTTCAATTATTTTATTCTTGAGTGTTAGAATTTGTTTTTTACGTGGGTTCTCTTTTTTGATATTCTTATTTTGGTCATGATTGTTTTTCCTGATTTTTAAAATTATCAATCTATATTTTCTTTTAATCACAGAATGTCATTAAGACAATTTTTTCAAGGTATTTTTTAAAGAAATTCATCTTCATTTCTTTAGGATCAGTTCCCAGAGACTTATTTTGATTCTTTGGTTGAGTCTTTGGTTTTCTTATTGCTGTATTTATATCTTCACTGTGATTTCTGTTCATTTTAAGAAATAGTCACGTCTTTCAGTCTTTCCAAACTGGCTTTAATCTTCACCAATCAGCCTAACTCATTTTAGGAGTGTTTCAAACCCCTTCTAAAGATGTATCTTATTTGCCCTATTTTGTGTAGATTCCTAATTAAAGACTTTTTCTCATTTGGTCTTTTTGGGGCCTTAATCTTTTCACTCTTCTAATGGTGACTGGTAAACCACAGGGCTGGGAACTTAGAGACATGCTGTAGTCCTCTGCTCTCAAAGCATACTACTACTGAGTTTTGTGCTGTAACAGTCTCTGGGAGATGTGCTAGCTGAATAAACCACTCCCTCTTTCCTTGTTCTGACCTCCAAATTATTGCACTTCCCTCAGTTTTTGATGTAAATTGAAGCATAAGATCATCCCTTGAGATGTTGTAGCTTTTGGATGCACACCTCATTCTTTCCTTTGCCCAAGGAAGAAGGTGTAATCCAGAACCCAGTGTAGTAACTCTCTTGATTCTGAGCTTCCTGGTTTGGTTAGGAGGTAGACATAGGTAAAGTAAAATGGTTTTTCTTCCTCATTTCAAAGCATTTGTCTTAAATTTATTACATTTGGGTGGTATGCTGTAAGTTGTTCACTAGATTGTTTACTTCTAAAACTATTTTGGTTCATGTATCATTGTTAATTGGTATTGCTCAAGAGAACACATTCTGATAACTTTTATTTTAGCATCTGGCTTGTGTTTCTAAGAATTTTTAATTTGTAAAAGTGATCATTATTATTTATACTGAAATAGCAGAGGAATTTAAAAGAGCAATGATGAAGTTATGATTTTGAAATAGCTTCACAAATTTATAGTAAGAAAGGGAAGTTTGAAAAAAAATTGTCACTTTAAAGTTACATGTAAAATGCAATCAGAGTAAATTTTGGTAAGAATTATGCTACTTTATCCTCCCTTTGAAGTCTGATTAATCTATTATCATGATTTCATTGATTTCACCACTCCTTTATTAATATTAAATATAAAATCACAGAATGCTACATAGTATATTTTTGCTACATATGCAATTTCAAATTTACTAATTCTCTAAGATTTAATCAGAAAATAATATTTATACTTTATATTATTCTATTCAGTAAAAATGAAGAATTTTAAAAATACACTGTCCAACATTCACAAAATTCTATTTATCTATATTTCAAAAAACAATATTGTTTACTGTTTATCAGTATTTGAAAACATATTTTGTAGGATGCAGAAAATGCCAAAATTTAAGTAATGTTCTCAGCATATCTATGCTAGTGTTATATTGGAAATACTATGAGGCACAGTTCTGAATGAAAATATTAAGGTTTAATAAATAAAAAGAATACATGCATAAATGTACTGATTATACCTATGTAGAGATACATATATAATCAAAATGTGTACATTTTTTTCAATGAACTTATATATTTCCTAGGTGATTAGAGTGGGGAATGCAGAGGTCAGATGATAGCTGAATTATATTTATATGCATTGAAATTTTGCTGATATATTATACCGGTATATATGCATATCATTAAAGATCTATTTGCTGATTACTGGTTTGTGACGTGCAAGTTGTCTTATCTTTTAATATATTGCATTTGTATTAAATGCCTGCAATTTCTACAGACACTAAATTATCACCAGTACTTTATTAAACCTATAAGCACTTTTAAAGGTATATATTTATGCCTGTACACTTTCTTGCCTTTTGCTTACTTTATATACTAATTTTCTGAAGCTATGATAACAAAATACCAGGGACTTGCATAAATAACGGGATTTTTCTTCAAAGATTTTGAGACCAACAGTCAGACACCAGGTAGCTTCTGAGAGCCTCTCTCTTTGGCTTATAGACAACTTCTCCCATCATCTTTGGAAGATCTTTGCCTATGTCCTCACGCCTTTCCTTCAAGTCCAGCAATCATACTGGATTAAGACCAAGTGTAACAACTCTATCTTAATTAACTACTTTAAAGGTCTATATTCAAATAAAATTACAATCTAAATACTGAATGTCAGGCCATTGCCATGTGAATTCTGTGGGACCCAATTCCATCCATAATATATAATAAATTAATTGCATTCTACAGTTGTTTGTAGCACTGATTCTAGAAACAGAGTATCTAGTTTCGAATCTCACCTCTAATATTATTTGTTTGCCGTTGCCAAAATTATATATCTTTACAATCTCAGTTCTCTCCTTTCTAAACTGGACATAATAAAAGGACTTATAGTAAAGAATTCTATTAAATAGATAAATAAACATATGGTTTAAGTCTCACGGTAAAGTATTTAAAATTTAATTACCATTTTTCTTTAGAATATGTTCAGTTTTTCCATAGTTTCAGACATTTACATAACATACATAACTCTTTAAAATGCCTTCTGTCATGAATTAATTCTGAAACCATTTTTCACTTTGTACTTTAAAACATATCAAACTAATGAGCTCCCAGTGGTGTCTCATTGGCCCAATACAATTTCAACAGTGATTTTTATCTAATAATTATGTTAAAAGGTGATTTTCATACTTTATGCTTTCATGCTTCAAATTTTTTTAAAAACAGTTTAGACTTGTTACTTAATATTAAATCAAATATGCTATTTATTTATCTAACTGGAAGAATCCATTTTTCAATTTGGTTCAAAAAACAAATGAAAAATCTACACAGTTTTAGAACAATTTACCATGCATGGCCAGAAACTCAGAGGTATAGGAGACACATGTTTAATTTTCAATAAAATAATATAAAGCTTTATATGTAATGATTAAAATGTATATTTCATGGGTATTCTTTAAGATATAAGTGGAATAATTTAATACAACACTAGCAAATTATATCCTGTTTTGAGGGAAAACATCTTGACTTGAGTGGCCTGTGGAAGTCCATGGTGGAAGCTTGGACAGAGTGGTTAGACATCAAAACAGAGGATTTTATTTAACTCCATATGAAACAAGCCATTGTAGTGAGAGCGCAGAAACCTTTCGACTAATTTTTCCTGCAAAATTTCTTACTTGCCTGGCACAACAATTTAAAAAAAATGTTAAAACCTCCTCTAATGGCTTGAAGTTCCACCCATCAGGATCCAAACTCAGCAACAAAAAAAGCTTTCAGAGGAAATAGAGAACAACACTTTCATATATTAGTGGCTACTGATGAAGCAATGCAGTTATTTTGGCACATATTGTAGGTGCTGTTGGTTATTTGTGGCCACTGAGGCTTCTAGAGAACACAGGCTCTTTGGGGGCAGGGAACACTATTTCTGCCTCGCGAGTGCCCCATTCCGCTCCAAACAGGATTTCATAACATTACAGAAACAAGAGTTTCCATCCTATAGTGTTTAGATAGTAGTCTTTTTAGGAATGTGTGTGCTCTTACCAAAATGAAACACCTTTTTCTTCTTTTAATTACTCATACCAAAATGTTATTCACTGTTTATGTTACAAGAGAATTAAGTTTAGCCTCCACAATTACTAGTGAAATTTGCATACATCGTTACTCAAAATTTCTTCCTTTGATGATAAATCATATTATGAATTAAAGTCCTGAATTTGAAATACTCATTAACTTGACAAACTGTGAAAACCTTTTCACCAGACATTACTGGGTTTGTGTGGAGCACACAAAGGAAAAGTACTATTCCCATCTTTACTTTAGCTTGTAATCTTGTTAAATTTCCTGAGTTGGGTAAGATAAGATTGGACCATGTTTTCCTTATTCTTCCAGGGAGTATCTTAATGCTCAGTGTTGCTCACGACTCACTGCCTATGTAAAGAAAATAAAATGATAAAACCCTCTTTCTTTTCGCAACTGAGATATCTAAGTACCTTATAAATGCTTGGACTCCCAGAATTCAGAATTCCACTTGAACTTCTGCAGGCAGTTTCTATGTTACTTTTGTTTTCTATGTACAGTAGATAATTTCCTTGGATTTCTGTATCCTAGAAAGGTTTTCTGATGTTGACACCTCCACGGGCACACGGTACATTGAATACTTTGCTCAAAGTGACACTAACTTTTGCTTTCACTACTTTAAATTGATACTCCTTGACAACTCAAAGTAAAATTGGGTTAAAGTAAAACTAAAAGGAATCTTCATAAACACAAATCATACTACAGAAATAAGAACATTTCAGAAGGTTGTGTGACCCTGGAACGTAACCATTGTGCATGGTATATAGATTAGTGGATGATATGCCAGCATTTGTATGAAGCCATGGGTATTTGTTTGTTTATTAATTTTACTTTACCATTGAATGTGAGAATTACTTCTCTTACTAATACTGATTGCTTCACTAAATCAGACACCAAAAGTGTAATCACCAAGACAGCAATAACATTCATTCATTTATTGAGCCTGAGTTATGAATCCTATTTGAATATGACTTCGGTTTCCACACATAATCCCAAAATAATTTCCTAAGTTTTAGGTAACACATACTTGAACCACTCATGTATCACTGACTGTTTCTATTCTTAAAGGCATATACACAAGCATAGCACATTCCTAGATTTTGATTTGTAACTCAAAGTGGATACAAACTCTAGGAGAGTTCAATATGGATACCATTAATTATTGTGCTTTTAATTAGGCAAGAGATTTTTCATTTTAAAGTTGTCATTAAGCAATCACTTTTACTGTATATCTTTCCAAATACTACAGTACTTAGTGTCATGGTTAGTATTGCCATGGAAGATAAATGATTGCCAGTACAAATTTGTCTAACAATCACATATGCTCTGCATTTTCTGAACTTCAAAGTAAAAGTCTGGGTATACTATATGAAGTATAAGTCTATAAAAGTATTTTCAAGAGCTCTTGTTTTATTCTATTAGTGTTTTATGTTTCCATCATGAAGTATATCTATTGTCATCTTCAGAGTTAAAACTATTTTGGGAAGTTTTAAAATACTGCATGTTTTACAACAATTTACATTTCTTTGTTATTTGTAAAAAAACTTTAAAAACCTGAAATTAGGTTTTTTCCCTTGTATTTAGCTTTAGCATGCAGGCTACAGACATTCTTAGACAATGTATACCAGTCATGTGTGGTATGGTAGGACCATATTCCATGATAACCTACATTTTACAGGGCTCAAAGTGAACTGTATTGTACAACAGGTGTCACTCAGTCAAGATATTCAATTCCTGATAATCATAAAGCTAGTTATTAAATCTCCTGTGTCTTATATTCCTCATATAAAGAATCACTAGAAAAAATGTGTATCTTCCTTATAGTTTTTGAAACTATAAATTAATGACATGCTATTTATAAATAAGTGTAATAAATGCCAGAAAACTGTCAAGTCTAAACACATATCACTGTTTCTTTTTTATGTCATTCAATAAATCTTCATTATTATTCCTATCTGTATTTCTACTATTTCTAGGATTATGTACTTTGATGAAGACTTATATTATGTGAAGTTAATCAAACAATGATATGTTATTCTAAATATTTTTCTAAGATTTTAAATTATATTGCTTGAAAGTAAACCATGGATAAGTATCAACAAACTGGAAAACAGGCAGCACTCTGGCAGAAGGTCTATCCAACAATCTGTAAGAAAGTACATTCTCTTTTTTGTTTTTTTTGGTACCAGGGATCGAACTCATAGCTGCGTGCTTGCAAGGCAGGCACTTATGCCGCTGAGCTAAAATCCCCAGCACAGAAAGCACATTCTTCAGACAAATAACACTCTAAAATGAAAGCCATTTCAGATATCATACTTTTTTGATCTTCTTGTTAAAGTTCAAGACTGTCTTGAATAAGGTAATTTAGGATAGAGTGGATAGGTGACTTTAAAAATAGCCATGTTCAATTATATTTATTTATAGCTCTGTGAAAGATCTCTTTTGAATCTAACAATACACTTGTTCTATACTGGACTATTTTCAAGCATACATGTACGTCTAGTCCTACAGTTCACACCGTCTTATATTTTTAGTTTTTGTACAAAGTTACCAGAGATTACAAAATTATCTGTGAATATCTCCCTCTTGTTTTGTTGGAACTTGAAATCACACCAGAGGCCTTTGCATTAAGCCACATTTCCAGACCTATTCATTTTTTTTTTTTAATTTTGGGATAGTATGTCACCAGATTGCTAAATTATCCAGGTTTCACTCCAATCAGCAAACCTTTGTCAGCCTCTCCGAGTGCTGATATTATAGGCCACCTACGTATCTTTGAGTATCATTTCTAAAGGTCCAACACAAGCTGAAAGCAATTTACTGAAAAGAAAGTTGATCCATATGATTCTTTTCCTCCAAACCCAACTTGCTTTTGCCTTTCAATATCCTATATTGAAATTTTTATAACAGGATAAAACAGTATCTTTGCTTAAATTATTCTATAATGAACATAATATATATTTCTTAAGACATATTTTGTATACTTTCTGTAAGTCAAATTTGTGGAGACTATACTCAAACAAATAGTGCAAGTACGTATTTGTTTCACCCAGAGTCCATAAAATATGCAGTCAGCTACAGACATAGTATCACATGGACCACATTAAACACTGGCAGGAGAATTTTGTGGTCTCTCCTATCTTTAAATTCTTTCACTTTGACCCTTAATAATGAAACTTTTAGACATGATTTCTTTATATCAATAGTATTTCTCATGCAGCAGAATCTGTAAAATAATACCTCCAGATAGAAAGTCAAAAACTTACATGAAAATGGGTTAGATAAAAGACTGGCATTTGAAATTATCAGTTCTATGGATAATTACAAAACCATAGTTTTATTAAATAATCTTCCTTCTATTCAAGCAAAGTGAATGACATGATAAAAATGTTCATCTCATTGTTTTTGGAGATTTTATGTACACTTTTCTGTATTTTTATATAAAATTCATATAAAACATCTATAACTGAAAAAAAATTCTACCTAATATCATGCTAATAAATAGGTTCATTGTTCATGGTAGGTATCATATCAATATGTTCTAAGTACTGCCTGTTAGGATTTTTGGCAGCGTGAAACAGCAAAATATGAGATAAAAAAGACCTTTATTCCCAAGGACGTAGAGAGAAGTCCAGGACAACAGACAGCCTGGCCTTCTCTAACCCGCATGTGCGGGTTAGGGTACTCATATAACCTCTGACCTGGGTGGTGCCCAGAGCGGGGACAGGTAATGCACAGGTTACTGACTGGGGATACTTTTGTGCCACTAGAAAATGTGACTACAGTTTGGTCCCGCGCCTTGGTCCTGCCTCCCACCGCAGCTTTCCAGGGCAAAATTCTTTTACTGCCTATATATACTGTTAGGTCAGAAACCTTTGTGCATTATTGAATTTGTGATAGTGTTTAATATCTCACTAATGGAATAATTAAATAAGCTATAATAGCCAACTTGTAATTTATTATAAATCCTATTCTAATATTTATTAGTAATCAACTATATTTCCATGAATCACAATAAGAGTTTTTGTTCTTTAACTTACATAAGAATTATTTCCAATGATTCTTCATAGTCAACAATATCAATGACTGTATTATAGATGAATTATTTTGCATTTCATGTTTTATATTTTAAGATTTAATACCAACCGTATAATTATTATAATAAAATTTATAAATGTTCTCTCACTTTGATTATATAGTATACAAAAGAAGTGTATCAAGTTCACATAACAAAAAATCTGTACCAAGTTATATTGATGCTATTATTCTATAAAAGAGAACAACCCTTTCAGTATTTACCCCTTCTAATAAAAAATGTCTAGGAGGTTTAAAAACAAAGTCCTGTAAATATTTGGATAATTCAGAAAAATCTACATTTAAAATACTTAGGTAGTGCCAGGCATTATGGCACTGCCTGTAATCCCAGCTCTCTGAAGAGGAGATAAGGAGATCGCCTTGAGTTTGAGTGTATCCTAGGGTACACAATGAACACAAGGCCAGCCTGGACTACACGGTGAGACCATGTCTCATAAACCAAACCAGACCAAACCAAAACAAACCTAGGACACAAAAGGAGTGACCTATAGTTTACTATAATTATATCATTAATTCCTTTCATTATTTTCTTACACTTGTATAACTGTTAAAAAAGCAAATATCTGTTCAATAATATTTTAGAGATGATAACATTCTATTTTGTCACATAGGAGTAACTATGTACACTGTTTCTAAACCGTAACAGTTCCAACTATCTCACATAACTATTAGGAAAAAAATGTCTGTGTGTGGTTTTAAACTCTACTTCCTTTGGATTTCTGTTATAGAATGTTAGAAATATAAACCACAAGTCTTTTTACAAATCATACTGATAAATTTTGTATTCACCTTTGGAAATGTTGCAACTAACATTTAAAAGAAAAAAACAGATATTTAAACAGCATTTTACTTTTGTGTGTGCTTGATAAGATTGTGGTTTTCAACTACCTTGTGAAATTTAAATACAGTTAGGAAGAACTTTATTTTAAAAATAAGCCACATATCATGTATTTTATTCTTTCATTGCTGCGTAATGGAGAGACCAAATTCCTGTTCTATCTGCTATCAGTTAATAAAACATTTCCTGAATTATTTAACTTCCTTCCAAATTCAAACCATTTCTATATTTTTATCATTTTTCTGTCAACAGTGAAGTTCCAAAGGGAGACACTATTTATGTTCATGTTTGCTTTTATTTAAAATTGTTTGATTTTAAAAGGTGTAACACGAGCGCTGGCGTGTTTGTTCAACTCTGCCTGATATATGTTATTATGGGTTGACTTTGAGTAAATTGCCATCTTGTTTGCTTAGAAAAAGAAAGATAGAGCTAATTGAATGAAAACACCATACAAAGAATTACAACAGTCCATTTTCTTTATTTGAAATACGTCAACACTGAAATATGAATTTGGAAGCTCTCTATATAAAGCATAGCAAAGATTAAAATGGTTCTAGAAGATATCTTTTGTTTAAAATATGGTAATTTACATGTAAGAAATCACTAATTTTCTGTGCCAACCACATTTTATATTTCAGAAGAAAGTTATTGACTTAATATTTACAGAGGCATTTCTGTTGTTTTAAATCATTGCATTATTACAGCTGCTTTAGCCTGTTAATGTTTCCTCCATATTAATCAGAAACTTGGATAGTATACATTTATCATTAAATGTTTCTTACATTTAAAATAGTCACATTTTCCTACCATTTGTTAGGGAAAAATGTCATAAGGCTATTAACTTTTTATAAGATTTGAAAGCATTTCAAATGTTCTTAGTAGAAATACAAAACATGGTAAGTGATAAAATTATCAAAAAGGTGGCTGGGATTTTAACATATGTGCAACATGGATAAAAATAAGCAGTACTGTAACTGTCTCTACACTGCATGTCCATTTTTAGTATTCTTATAAAATGATTCCATTTTAACACTGTTCTGCATTGCTTAATCATTTGCAAGCAATTTTTCAAGCTTCTTTCTTGACAAAATAATATTTTATATTTCTACTACAACTATTAATGTTACTATTTTTAAAATGGTATTATTTGAAGATCAACTTTTAACTTGAACAGCAAAATAATCTAAACTTATAAAATCAACTTTTGTCCTTTATGTAGGTTCTCTTATTAACCAAATAATATAGTCAACCATGCAGATTATAGTTTACCTCTGTTGTGTAAGTTCCATATTCTTCTCCAGTATTGTCTACTCATTTTATTAACACAAATTGTAAATAAGGACGGCTCTACACAAAATCGCTGCTTTAATAGGCTTTTTTCTTCCTTTGTTCTTCAGTGTCTACATACTGAATTTAACTATCAGAACTCTTCTAGCCTAGTATTCTATAAAGTGATATTTGGTATTTTTTCTCTGGTTGATTTTCCTCCACTTAGAAATGAAATTGAAAAATTAACTTAAAATTAATTTTATTTGAAATTTATTTTATTAATATGAGAAATCTATGTTTTTCTGAAAGTTACCCTTATAATGGGTTAATATATAACCCCAAATAATGACATATTTTCATTTGTCCTTGGTCAGGATCAAAGAAAACTGTGAATACTTAAGAGGCAGAAGGCAGTCTTGCTTTGTCCTCCGGTGTGGTCCGGTCCCTAGAGGTACTGATATTGCTGATCACTTTCCTATCCCCAGAGGGAACCCTGGGCATCTTCAACACAGATGGCCCAGGTGACAGGTTTCTACTGTTGCTATAAACTATGCATTTTAAAGATTCCGGGGTGGGGATTCTCCTTTAAGAAATTAGATTGAAGAAAGATGGATGTGGATCTGTTTCTCTAGTCCCTCAATACCTCTCGGCATAGAATGCTGCTTGGACTTAAGCTGCCATGGTCAACTCTGCCCCAGGTTATGCATTTCAAAGGGCCAGTGCCACCCCTACATATCAGACAATTGCCTATGTACTGGGAAAATAATTTTAATGGGTGTACCAAATTTTCCAGGCTTACAGAAAACAAAAAATGACTATATAGCAGAAGATTGAAACTATAGTGATTAAAATTCATTTAATGGCATAAATTTAAGCATAAAATGCATCAATCAATCTGATGGCTAGGTGCTATTTCCTCCATTTTATACATAAGGAAACTCAGGCTACCATAGGATAAAGAAATTTTCTCAACATCTTATAGATAAGAAGTAGTACAGGTGTAATCTAAGCCTGTAATGAAATTGTCTATTTACAAAATCTATGCTCAGAAGAATGACATTATATTGCCCAAGTAAGAATATGTCTAAGAAAAATTACTAAGAATCATTGAACACTTATTATCTACAAATTAGTACTTTGTCGTTTTAGTGAGAAATAAAGGTACAAAAGAGTTTATTCACTTTTTTAGAATCAAATACCTCAAAAGGAATGAAAGTAGAATGTGAGTCAAAATAAAGTTGAATACAATTTTGGTTGTCTTAATTGTTGTCATTCACTAAAGAATGGTGATAGGCAAATGGGCAAAAATATATGATTATATATATATAAATACATATCTATACTTGCAAAAGCTTATAATATGTGGATATGTAGGTGGGTTTCTAATAGTTTTTATTTATTTATGTTTGAATAAATTGAAAATATGAATAAAATATGTCTGGTATAATAAATTATTTTTAAAATGTTTAAAGGCTATTCTATTTTCAGTTAAATTATCTACATCCGTGATTTAGACTACATGACGTGATAGAACATGAAAAAATCAATTAAAAGTTTTAATCATTTTTGTGTATTTGAATGCATGCAGTATTTTGCATGCAGTATGTATGCATGCATATGTCTTCATGTATATGCATTTATGACATCTCTCATGATAAGTTGTGATCTTAGTAATATTTATATTCCTAATAGCACAGTCAACAGTCATATAACTGGGAGCTATTTGGTCTTGTATAGGTTGTTGGTTATATTATATATCAAAACACTTTGGGACAAATTTTATATCTTAGTTTTGTTCTGAACAGCCCAAAGGAATATAAATTTGTGTTTTCCTTTTATGATTTATATAAATGTTGGAGCATAAATTGTACTCATGGAGACATTCTTGTATTTGATGCATATAGAGGATTTTGTATGAAAAGTCATAAATGTTACTCAAGACCAACATTTTTCTGAATTTTTAGTTTATATTTCTTTTAAATATTTCCTGTGTAGTTCAACTGTTTATTGGTAGTCGAGGAAACCAAGGTTTAAGACATGAACCCACCTAATCACACTATGTTACAATCTCAATATCCAACAGGAAACTTCACAATCAATGTTACATTATATAAACCAAAACATTTTTATTTTGATGATTTGATTTCAGATAATTGATGCAGTTAATGTCAATTTAATGACTTCCTACTGGTTTTTAAAAACATTCCAACTATAAAATTGAGTGATCATGTGTGGTCACGTGTGCCTGTCATGATTTGATGAACAAGAATTCACATAATTTATAATCATCAATTCAAAAGTTATTCCTGAAGACAGAATTCTTTTCAAGGGAAGATTGCAATATATTTGTTCTAAGAATATACTGTAGTTATGATAAAGGTCATGGCTACATTTAAAGAAAACTAAATAAAACACATACCTCAAATAAGGAAATGAACAGCCTATAATTGTACAGAAGGCAGATACATCAGACTATGTTGTGGTATTTCAGTTCCAGATCAAATAGGCTTGGAAAAATCATCATAAATATCTAATATGACTACATTCAAACAAATGTTTGATCATGACACTGACTAGGAATAAACTCACTGGGTATGTACAGCTAAAACACACCTTTAATGATATTGGTGTATTTCTTTTTAAGACTAATTTTATAAAATAAGCATGTTGATGGAAACATTTTATAAGACATTATTTTAGATTTGGATATTATATAAACAAGAGTTTTTCTCTGTGAATACCAAGTGCATTGACAAATTCAACAATAGAAAGTTTGCAGCGTCATTAAAATTGTACAAGGTTAGCACATTAACAAGTGCTAATGTCCAGCCGGCATGAGAGTTCCACACATAGGTATTTCTTTTAATGTTGAACTTCTTGAGAGAAGGAGCAAAAACCTTTCGGTGTCTGTGGCGGGATTTCGGTTGATTTTTAAAGATCTCTTTTTAAAAGAGTGAGAGATTGTTTAAGACTATAAATGTCTTTATTGGAATTATGTTCTTACTCTCATTTATTTTAACAAGATTTGTAATGCATTCTGGCCTTTGATCTCTCAGTTTGAAACACTGCCTGTTGTTCCATTATTCCACCATCCATTTGCAGATAACAGTACATCAGAACCTTTTTCTTGCTACAGAAACAATGCCCTTTATTTGAGAAAGGACATTGTTTTGACAGATAAAGTAGGCATTTGATAAATTGAAACAGGTTCTGAATTATTTTGTGGAGAATGTGTGCTACATCTGTCTGCTGATTTTCCACTGAAGTAGTGCTTAACTTTCATGTCTGTTTGTGATTTATTGAGCTACAAGAAAGGTTAGGAAAATTTCATGGCTCTTCTCATATAATTTGTAAGTGAATCAAACAGCATTTGTTAATGTTTATGATACTTAAAAGGCAAAATTACTCCTAAACATTTACTCACAATAGATATTGTAATGACAACTAAAACAAAAGGAAATACCAAACAGAATTATCTCTTCCATTAGTAAATTACATAATAGGAGGAAAAAGGAGCACTAATGTAAAAGTATCATCCCAAACCAGTCATTTTAGGAAGTATGGAATTTTAAATTAGGTTTTATGCTAGGAATTTACTTTTGAAATAATGTAGATGCTACAAACTATGAGGAAAACATAAAATGGCATTAAAAGTGATGACTTGAACAAAGTTTTTGAACAAAAACTATTAGAACACCTTATATTTCTTTTTTGTTGTTGTTAAATGCATTTTAAACTTACAAAGTTCACTGTTAAATAATATTAAGTATTCACTTTGAAGGCATAATTATAACCAAAGAAAAAAGCTTACCAACTGAAACATTATCTATTTGTTCAGTATTCCACAAACACAATATTTTAAGGAATAATTCAAAGTTAATGTACTACTTTCTCCTATATTTAGTAAAATCATTTAGCATAGGGAACCAATTTATACTAATAGTATAACCATGTTCTCTTCAAATTCACAGCACTCAACTACTAAAAATTTATTTTTTAAAATTTAAAATTTATTTCTCCATATATTCATTTTCCATACCAGGGATTGAACTCAGGACCTGCACCCTGAGCTCTGTTCTCAACCTTTTCGCACTTTTATTTCAGGACAGGGTTTCACTAAATTGCTAAATTACCCAAGCGGGACCAAAACTTGCAATCCTTGTGCCTGACCTCCCAGAGATCCAGGGCTACCGAGCTTCATCCTCACACTTGGACTCAGGTTTTCTTTTGGTTACTAAAGACAGAATTATGATTACTATCAACAACTAATCACCTTGGAAGAGAAAAAGAATAAATGGCACAGAGCAGTGGTTTAGGGGGATGTTGAAAGATGCTTAACCTTGTCTCTAGGGCAACTCTCAGTGGATTGCACTGCTAAGAGTTGTGTGACACTTAAGAATTACATGGCCTCCAGAGACACTCTATCAGAAGGGTTCAATGTCTGGTATCCAAAGCACATTGACATATATGTCTTTATGAAGGGCACAAACAAAATGTGGTACCTTAAAATGTTTGATTTAATGATGTTATTGTTTTCATCTCTACTGTCTCCCCTAAATAGCTTCTTTGGTAACAAGAACAGAATTAATACATAGAAATTTTAAAATTATTTAAATTATCAAATAAACTCTCAAAGCATATCCAATGAGAAAATTAGAAAAGTATGACATGTTTGAATCTCCATGTAGATATAAAGAGAAATATGTCCTACAACCTGGTATTTTAGTGCAACTCTTAAAAATAAAATAATGAACAATTAAAAGCATTGAAGTTTTGCTGTGAAAAAACATAACACAAAACACAAGGTATAGTATAAAATGCAATGTATAGTAATGCTCTTACTGAATGTACTAAGTAGAATAAAAAGTTGATAATCTTATTTCTTATAAAACCCTGTCTTCCTTTTTTATCCCCCCCCCCATTTTTTTTCTTGTCTTTCTTTTTTTTTTTTTTTTTTTTGTCTTTCTGATACCTACATACATAAACAATTCCTAATTCGGGAATTTCAAATTATCTATGGTTCATCCAATGTAATCTATTTTGTCTTGTTTTGTCTTGCTTTGTTTTGTTTTTCCCTCTGATACAGAAAGGATAGATATACATGTAGAGACTCATGCATGCGTAGAGCTTATAAACAGTTTACGAGAACCAACTATATAACACGTGTTGAAATGAACAACTACTTTGAAGAAAAAGAGACACTACAGTATCTGGTGCTGATTCCATAATGTCATGATGTGAAATCCAGCAATACTCTCATTCTTTGTTCAAAGTGATTTTAGCTTGTTTTGTTTTGTTGAAGTTCAACACATAGGAAGGTATGGACAGCTGTTTTGAAGAGAATGAGAGACACTATGACAGCCATTCTTGGCTTCCCTATTATCTGGTCTTGAAGACCTGAAACACCTTCCTCGTCCTGTTCAGATCAGTTCCATACTATGTTGTTTGATGTGAATTCTCTGTATATGACAATATGGACAACTATTTGGAAGAAAGCAAGAGTCAATATGATAGAGAGTGAATATCTCCGATTGTCTAGCTTTGAAATTTATGTCTCTTACATTGCTTTCTTGTGACCTGCTTTGTTCTGTTTTGTTGTGTTTAATTTTACCCTTTTGATATAATTGCATGTATGTTTGAGTGTGTAAGATGGATGACCACTCTTTTTTTTTTTTTTTTTTTTTGGT
>PVJX010005638.1:0-83704 GCA_004027295.1 Dolichotis patagonum | reverse complement strand
ATCACTGTGGTATGATGTTTTCAGTTCTTCTGGGAATATGCCTAGAAGTGGAATAGCTGGGTCAAATGGGACTTCCAAACCCAGCTTTTTGAAGAATCTCCAGACTGACCTCCACAGTGGTTGCACCAGTCTACACTCCCACCAACAGTGCAGAAGAGTTCCTTTTTCCCCACAACCTCTCCAGCATTTGTTGTTGGTAGTTATTTCTATCCTGGCCATTCTTTCTGGGGTGAGATAGAATTTCAGTGTGGTTTAATTTGCATTTCTCTCATGAGTAATGATGGTGAACATTTTTTCATATATTTATTTGCCATTCGCATTTCTTCACCTGAGATATGTGTATTCGTTTCAGATGCCCATTTTTGGATTGGGTCTTTGAATTTTGAGGGTTTGAGTTTTTAAAATTCTTTATAAGTTTTAGACAGAAGTCCTCTGTCTGAGGGACAGTCCATTAAGATTTTTTCCCAGTTTGTGTGTTTTCTTTTCACTCTGCTGGAAATCTCTTTTGACATGCAGAAACTCTTTAATACGATATGGTCCACGTTTTTGATTCTGGGAAGTATTTCCCATGCAGTTTGACATTTGTTCATGAATTCTCTACCTACCCCTATATCTTTGAAATTTTTACCTACTTTGTCTCCCAACAGATTAGTGTTTCTGTTTTAAGATTTACATCTTTGATCCATTTAGATTTTAGTTTAGTACATGGTGATAGGCATCGGTCTAGTTTTAGTCTTCTGCATATAGATAGCCAATTTTTCCAGAACCATTTGTTAAAGAGACTGTCATTCTTCCAGCAAGCATATCTGGTCCCTTTATCAAAAATAACATGGTTGAGTGAGTTTGTGGTTGTGGTTGTATCTTCTAATTGATTCCATTGATCTTCAGGTCTGTTTTTATTCCAGTACCATGTTGATTTTATTTTACAGTAGCTTTGTAGTATAATTTCAAGTCAGGGATTGTGATGCCTCCTGCCTTGCCTTTGCTGCTTAGAATTGCCTTTGCTATTCTAGGTCTCTTCTGGTTCCAGATGAATTTTAGGAGTGATTTCTCTACATCAGCGTGGTATGTTAGTGGTATTTTGATTGGGATTGTGTTGAATCTGTATAGTAATTTTGGGAGAATGGCCATTTTTCACAATGTTTGCTCTTCCTATCTATGAACAAGGAATGTCCTTCCATTTTCTGAGGTCCTCTTCAATTTCCTTTTTCAGGGTATTATAATTTTCCCTGCATAGCTCTTTTACTTCTTTTGTGAGATTAATTCATAAGTATTTCAATTTTTGGGGGATGCTAGTGTGAAGGGTGTGGCTTCTCTTATTTCTCTCTTAGTAACTTTGTTGTTAGTGTATAGGAATGCTATTGATTTTTGAGTATTGACTGTATCCAGCTACATTGCTGAATTTATTTATTATATCTATGAGTTTTTTAATGGAGTTTTGGGGATCTTCTACGTAGAGTATCATATCATCTGCAAATAATGATAATTTAACTTCCTCTTTTCCTATCTTTACTCCTTTTATTTCTCTCTCTTGCCTAATTGCTCTGGCTAGTATTTCCAGTACTATGTTGAATAGGAGCAGTGATAGGGGACATCCTTGTCTTGTACCTGATTTAAGGTAAAGACTTTCAGTTCTTGGCCATTTAATATGATGCTGGCTGTTGGTTTTTCAGCGATGGCCTTTACCATATTGAGGTAAAGACCATCTATTCCCACTCTCTGTACGGTTCTTATCATGAATGAGTGTTGGACTTTATCAAAAGCTTTTTCTGCATCTATAGAGATGATCATGTGGTTCTTACTTTTGGCTCCATTGATATGGTGGATTACATTTATTGATTTAGGTATGTTGAACCATCCCTGCATTCCTGGGATGAATTCCACTTGGTCGGGGTATATAATCTTCTTGATGATTTGCTGCATCCTGTTTGCTAATATTTTATTGAGAATTTTTGCATCCATGTTCATTAGGGAGATTGGCCTATAGTTCTCCTTTTTAGTTGGGACATTCTCTGGTTTTGGTACTAGAGTGATATTTGCTTCCAGGAATGACTTAGGAAGAATTGCTTCCCTTTAAATTTCATTAAAGAGTTTGAGGAGTGTTGGAATCAAGTCTTCTTTGTATTTCTTGTAGAATTCCACAGTGAATCCATTTGGGCCTGGGCTCTTCTTTGTTGGCAAAGACTTAATTACATTTTCAATTTCATTAACAGAAATTGGGTTATTCAGCAGTTCTACATCTTCCTGATCCAGCTTTGGTAGTTCACATGTATCTAGGAATCTGTCTATTTCTTCTGTGTTATCAAACCTATGAGAGTAGATGTTTTCAAAGTAGGTGTTGATGATCTTCTGTATTTCCACCGAGTCTGTGGTAATTTCACCTTTTTCATTCTTTATTGCATGAATTTGAGTTTTTTCTTTCCTTTTTAAAATAAGGTTGGCTAGGGGATTATCAATTTTATTTATTCTTTCAAAGAACCAATTCTTTGGTTCATTGATCCTTTGAATTGTTTTCTTAGACTCTATTGTATTAATTTCTGCTCTGGTCTTTATAATTTCCTCCCTTCTTTTGGCTTTGGGCTTGGATTGCTCTTCTTTTTCTAGATGTTGGAGTTGTAGTATCAGGTTATTTATTTGTGTTCATTCTCTCTTCCTGATGTGGGAACTCAGTGCAATAAATGAGGACTGCTTTCATTGCATCCCACAAATTCCAGTAAGTTGTGTTTGTATTTTCATTTGCTTGTAGATATTGTTTAATTTCTTCTTTAATCTCCTCCTTGACCCACTGATTGCTCAAGAGTGTATTACTCAGGTTTCATGTGTTTGTGAGGTTTTTGCAGTTGCTTTTATCATTAATTTCTAATTTCATGGCACTATGATCTGATAACATGTATGGGATAATTTCAATTCTTTTGCATTTACTTAAATATGTTCTGTGGGCTAGTATATGGTCTATTTTAGAGAATGTCCCATGTACTGCTGAGAAGAATGTATACTCTGATGTTGTTGGATGGAAAACTCTATATACTCTATATATCAAGTCCATTTGTTCACAGGTATGATTCAGTTCTGTTATTATTTTGCTGATTTTCTGTCTAGTTGATCTGTCCCTTTGTGTCAATGGCATGTTAAAATCTCCTGTTATAATTGTATTATTGCTTATTTGATTTTTCATTTCTGTCACTATTTGCTTTGTATAGCTGGGTGCTCTGGAATTTGGTGCACATATATTTAAGACTGTTATCTCTTCCTCTTGAAGTTTTCCCCTAACTAGTATGTAGTGACCTTCTTTATCTCTTTGGATCATTCTTAGTTAGAAGTTCACATGGTCTGAAAACAGGAGAGCTACTCCCACTTTTTTTTGGTTTTGTGTTGCATGAAGTATTGTTTTCCATCCTTTGACTTTCAGTCTATGGGTTTCCTTTTGGGTTAGATGGGTTTCTTGTAGACAGAATATGGTTGGATGTTGTTTCTTGATCCATTCTGCCAGTCTGTTTCTTTTGATTGGTGAGTTGAGGCCATTTACATTAATTTTTGTAACTGCTATATATTGGTTTATTGTTGACATATTATCTTTCTGCTCTTGTATCTTTACCTTTCCATTCTGTTTAATTGTCTGCCTTGCTTGGAGGTTTTATCCCATGTGTATCTAGAATGTCTTTCAGTATTCTTTGTAGGGTTGGTTTGGTGTTCATGAAGTTTTTCAGCTGTTCTTTGTTATGGAAGTATCCTATTTCTCCATCAATTTTGAAGGACAGTTTTGCAGGGTATGTCAGTCTGGGTTGAAAGTGGTTTTCCTTTAGGATCTGAAATACTTCACTCCATGCTCTTCTTGACTTCATTGTTTGTGTTGAGAAGTCTGCTGTGATTCTGATAGGTTTTCCTTTATAGGTGATCTGTCTTTTCTCTCTAACAGCTTTTAGTATTCTGTTCTTATGGTGGATTTCTGGGATGGTGATTATTATTTATCTGGGTGTAGTTTTATTTTGGTTATGGCTATTTGGAATTCTATATGCTTCACTAATCCAAATGTCAGTTTCCATTCTCATGTTTGGGAAGTTTTCAGCTATTACTTCTGTTAATAGCCTCTTGATATCATGTCCCCTTCTTTTTCATTTATCCCTATTAATCTTATGTTATTTTTCTTTGTATCATCTTGCAGCTGTTTAATTGTTATTTCCTGATTCTTTGCTATTTTTTAAAGATCTTTCCTTTCCTGTTCACTAGCTGCAATCTTATCTTCAAGGTCTGAAATTCTGTCTTCACTTTTATTGAGGCAGTTTTGACAGCTTTCAATAGAATTTTTGATTTCCTGTATATCTCTTGGAATCTGCTTTATGTATTCTGTTTGTTTCTTATAGTGTTCTTTCAGGGATTATATCTGTTTGCTGTGTTCCTCTAATTTTTTAGCTGTGTCTTCACTAGATGTGTTCACTATTTCTTTCACTACTTTTGTCATTTCTTCTTTTACCTGGGCAATTATTTCTGATTGAATTTCTCCATAGTTTCCCCTAGTTGCTTCTTTATTTCAGTTGATATCATTTCAGTCATTTCAGGTGTGTGGCTTCTATTTTCTTATATGTACATGGCTCCTAGGCTTTCTTGGGATGGGCTGGAGATTTGAGCCTGCCTTTTGGTCTTTTTGTCATTTTTCTTTATTTCCTTGGTTTGAGTGGTGTTCCAAAGCTTCCTCTGGGTGTGTGGCAAATCCCCTCCTGCACCCTCAGCTCCTGGAGCAGTCTCAGCTCCCCTGCTGGAACTTGGCTCCCTAAATTGAGAGGCAGAAGCTGGGCATGGAGAACTGGGGCCAGCAGAACTGCTGGGCACAATCCCCTGTCCTCGAGGGTGGGTATGAATTCAACCACTGGCAGTGCTGGTCTTAAGCTCTCCCCAGGCCAGCCCAAACAAACCCAGAGTCCTCATACAAGGTGTCTACCTCTTGAACTGAAAGAAGGCTGCTGGGCCTTTTCAACTGAAGCCCTGAAATCTGCTAGGCCCAGTCCAGAGTCTCTGGTAGCTCCCCAGAAACTCAAACGCCGGGAGCATAGGTCTCCAACTTTCCTCAGGTCAGCGGGACTCACCTTGGTCAATCTCCACTCCCTTGCAGACTCTTGGCTCCCTTAACTGAGAGGCAGAAGCTGGGCATGAAGAACTGGGGTCAGCGGAGCCCCCGGGGCACAATCCCCTGTCCTTAATTTTGTTTTTTGACTAGCAATATTTGTATATTTTATAAGTTATGGTGTGATATTTTGATTCCTATATTATATTCTATAATGATTAACTCAATAATTAACATATCCATCACCACAAACTTTTACTATCTCTTTATGGTTAGCTCATTCAAACTCTTTTCTTTTAATTACTTTGAGATATAGTACATTATGTCAGCAATATTCATGCTGCTGTGACATATATAGAACACCAGGACTTACTCCTTTTAACTATAACATAGTGCCCACTGACTAACCTTTCTCCCTAACCCCTACCCTCACTCTTTCTGGGTTCTGATAACCAACTGATATTTTTTTCTCAGTTGTGGGGGTTGAAGCCAAGGTCTTCACATTGAGCTATACCCCGAACCCTGCCTCAACCTCCCTAGTATCTGGAAATGCAGGCATATGCCACAGTGCATGGCTAATAACTGAATGTTGACAAAGGTCCCTAGAGGAAATGCCACAATGAGGAAAGGACAATCTCTTTGACAATAGTGCTGAGAAAAGTGGATTGCTACATACAGAAGAATGAAACTAAATCCCTATTTCCTACCTGTTATAAGTGTCAAACCAAAGTGAATTAAAAATTTAAAGGTAAGGCCTGAAACTATTAAACTACTAGAAGAAAACAAGGGAACTGCTTCAGGACATTGGCCTAGGCACAGATTTCTTGGCTATAGTACAGATATTCTTTCTTTATCTGCAGAGGGTTATGCTTAGAATCACCTCTATTTGCTTTCAATGAAATTTTGACACAACTTATGCTCAATTTTATTTGGTGGACAAAGCTAAAAATCACATTTAAATAGTGATTCCAAAATATCTATTCGTTAAACACCGTCAGTGAAATTACTGATATTTGCTTACATCATTCAGGTTATAATTTAAAAAAAATAAAGTCAGTACAGGAAAAGTCAGTAGAAATTTGCATTTATATTTCTAAAAGAAGAAAAGCCACACAAAAACCTATAGACAAATATTCATAGCAGCTTCATTTGCAGTACGTAAAGACTAAAAACAAACTACAAATTTTCTAATGGGTGACTAGTCAAATGAACTATTCCATATCTATACCATGAAATATTACCGATCAATAGTTCACAGATTTGTGAAACATATTAGGGATTCTCAGGAGTTCAAAACAGAAGTGTAATGTGGGAGAGAGGTGTATATAGTTATAAAAGGGTAACAACAGGTACTGTGGCAGTGTAGTTCTGCACTTTGGCAGAAGCAGTCACAGATTGGTGTGAGTACACCAATCTACGCATGTGATAAACATGATAAAACTGAACATTCACACAGGAGTGGATGCAAAAATGAGGAAATTTGAATAAAATTTGTAGATCATATCAGTGTCATTTCCCTGATTTTGAAATTGTACTACAGTTTTGCACTTCATAATCATTGGGAAAAGTAGACAAAGCATACACAGGGTTTATATTACTTTACACAACTGCATGTAAATTTATAATTATCTTTAAAAGTTTAAGAAGAAAGAAGAAAAAACATTTTTTCCTCCATGTAATGATCAGAAATCAATTTTGTAACCATATAAAGAAGAGCTTGTAAAAGTAGGTGAAAGGAAAAGAATATATCTAGTTAATGCCTAAATTCTGTTGTATTATATATTTTATATATACCCAGTTCTGTTTTATAACAACCCCTAAAAAGGAGTAGCTTGATTTTTAGAAAATTCACTTAGTAGATTTTAGCTTTGATTCTCTATTTCTTTTGTTTTTATTTTACTTGGAATCAGTTAAAGAAAATCACTTTCATGATTTTATCATAAGAGCAGTGATACAGTTTTATTTTCATCTATTGCTTTTATTTGGAGTAAAATGCCAGAAGAAAAAAACAGAATTTTGTTTTTACCCTATAAAATGGACTTTTTATTTAAATCACTGAGATAGAATTATCTGTATCCCTAATGGACACTATCAAGAAAAACATACCTTCCTTTTATTTCAAAAAACATTAAAATGGTAGAAGCCAGGCAATCTAACCCCATGATTCCACTCCTGTGTCCACTTTGAACACTCTGAGATTAGGGAACCAGGGTGTTTTAATTACAGAAATTTGGGTTGATATTAAGAAATTATATTTTAGTCTTTAGTTAAAATTCTATTTCTACAACTCAAGGAAAAGCAGACTTTTATCCTTAATAGCCAATCTATGCCTAAATACTAAGTCCCTAATATTCAAAATAGTCATTCAATTCATGGTCTCAACTTCTTTTATCTAGTTGTGATGACTATATCTCTAATTAACTAGAAGAAGAAACAGATCCAATCCCAGGTCAATTATTGTGATTTATGTTCTGTGATTAGTGTGTGGGAATAGAAACACTGTTAATAGTACTCACTATGATCTAATTTTAAATAGAAACAGTGCCAAGCAAGAGATAATCTGGAAAACACTATGAACAGAAAAATAAGCCTATTAAAAATTTAGAAATAGAACTCAATACTCTAATCCCAATAGGCAGTGGAAGTTATCAACATGTTAAGAAAAAAAAAATTCTATTGAACTCTACTTTCTAGTTAAAATTACCTCTCTAATTAAAATTAAATTTTCTGGAAATAAAATATTAATAAACAAGAACAGAAAGAATGAGAAAGTGTGCTAAGTACATATCACTTGAGGATGTGAGAAGAGAAGGTGCACATTATTTGCTTGCCAATACTGAATTACTCTAGACAACATTTTCATCATGGCGGTAAAACTCTGCCTACAATCTTTGTCCACAAAATCTTTCCTGTTTCAATTGTTGAATTTCTTCTGTGTTTAATATTTATGAATTCCTGAAATCAGTCAGGCTCCAACCTGAAGCATTATTTCTCTTCATTGTTGTTCTTGGAGTTCTTTTTATTTTAAAGAGATTAAAAGAAAACAAAACAATAAAAACAAAGCCAAACAATAAAAATGATATAAGATTCCAAAACAAAATGATAGGAAATTAACACTGGTCACTATATTGCATGTCATTATGTTTGAAATAGTTGCTCTGATTACCAAATACAGGCATACAAAACATATCAAACAATATAAGGACTCATAGTTTCTTTCCATGAATTAATAGAACTAGTAGCACAATTATTTTAGCTGTGTTGTATATCTTCTTTTTTCTCTTTCCCCTATCCCAGTTATACTTTCCTTTTGAGCAGTTTCATTCCCTTTCCCAATAACCTTTTGGATCTTATATATTCTTTCAGTTTCTTACACAAGTGACATAATACGATGCTTATACATATGAGTCTGATTTATTTCACTTATGATTATGGTTTCTAATTATATCCATTTACCTATAAAAGCCTCAAATTTATCTTTCTTTGTAGTTGAGTGGTACTCCATTGTTTAAAAATACCACATTTCCACATTTTTTTATCCATTCCTCGGTTGATGGGCATTTGGTTTGTTTCCAAGGTTTAGCTATTAAAAATTGTGCTGTTATAAACATGGGTGCACATATATCACTGTGGTATGATATGTTTACTTCTTCTGGGAAAATACTCAGAAGGGGAATAGCTGTGTCAAATCGACCTCTAATCCTAATTTTCTGAGGACTCTTCACACTGATTTCCACATGGGTTGTACCAGTCTGCTCCCCACCAATAATACAGATTTCATTTTTCCCTGTAAACCCAACTTTTGTTGTTGGTTAATTTTTTGATGTTAGCCATTCATTCTAGAGTGAGATGGAATCTCAGTGTTGTTTTAATTTGCATTTCTCAAATGACCACTGATGTTGAACATTTTTTCATATATTTCTTTGCCATTTGTATGTCTTCATCTGAGAAGAGTGTCTTCATCTCAGATGCCTATTTTTGGATTGGGTCTTTAAATTTTGGGGGACTTTTTAAATTCTTTATATGTTCTAGATAAAAGTCCTTTACCTCAGGGACAGTTGGCTAAGATTTTTTGCCAACTTGTGAGTTTTCTTTTCATTATGTTGGTGATTTCTTTTGACATGCAAAAATTTTTTAATAAGATGAGATCCCAGTTGTTGATTGTTTGAAGTATTTCTTATGCTTTTTGGGTTTTGTTCATCAACTCTATGCCTAGCCCTATATCTTCAAGATTTCTGCTCTGTCTTCCAGTAAATTTGACGTTTCTGTTTTAATATTTAGATCTTTTATCCATCTTAACTTTAGTTTAGTGCATGGTGATAAACACAGTCTAATTTTAGTCTTCAGCATGTGAAAAGCCAGTTTTCCCAGCACCATTTACTAAAAAGGCTGTTTCTTCTGGCGACCATATTTGGCCACTTTGTCAAAGATAAGATACCTGGGTGTATTTATAATTGTGTATGCATCTTCTATTCTGTTCCATTGATCCTCAAATTTGGGGGGGGGGTGGTTTTGCCAGTACCATGCTGATTTTATCACAGTGACTTTGTAGTATAACTTCAGGTCAGGGATTGTGATGCCTCCTGCCTTGCCTTTGTTGCCCAGGCTTGCCTTTGCTATTCTAGGTCTCTCTGGTTCCAGATGAATTTTAGGAATGATTTCTCTAGATCTGTGAGGTATGCTAATGATATTTTGATATTTATATTTTATTAAATCTGTATAATACTTTTGAGAGTATGACCATTCTCACAATGTTTGTTCTTCCTGTCCATGAGCAAGACATACCTTTCATTTTCTGAAATCCTCTTTGATTTCTTTTTTCAGGGAACTAAAATTTTCAATGTATAAATCTTTTATTTCCTTTGTTAAATTGATTCCTAAGTATTTCATTGTTTGGATGTTATTGTAAAGTGTGTGGTTACCCTAATTTTTCTCTCACTGGGTTTGCTGTTTGTGTACAGAAGTGTTAATGATTTTTGAGTATTGACTTTATATCCATCTATGCAACTGAATTTGATTATTAAATCTAGATATCTTTCAGTGGAGTTTCTGGGATCTTCTCATGTCATCTGTAAGTAATGATAATTTAACTTCTTTTCATATTATTTTTATTTTTCTCTCTTGTCTACATGGTCCAACTAACATTTTTAGAACTATATTGAATAGGAGTGGTTATAATGGGCATCCTTGTCTTGTACTTGATTTTAGATTGAAAGCTTTCAGTTTTTGTTCATTTAGTATGATGTTGGCTGTTGGTTTTTTATAGACAGCTTTTATCAAATTGAGGTAAGACAATCTATTCCAGTTTTCTGCAAGGTTTTTGTTATGAATGAGTGCTGGATTTTATCAAAAGATTTTTCTGCATCTATTGAGGTGATCATGTGATTTTTGTCTTTGGATCTATCGATATGGTGTATTACATTTATTGATTTGTGCACATTTACCCATCTCTGCATACCTGCATTGAATACTAGTTGGCCAAGGTGTTTGGTAGTATTTTATTGAGGATTTTTGCATCTATGTTCATCAGGAAGAATGGCCTGTTGTTCTCTTTTTTGGTTGGGCCTTTCTTTATTTTTGCTATGAGAATAATATTTGCAAATATTATTCTCATAGCAACATGTGAGAATTTCTCTTTCAATTTCATTAAAGATTTGGAAGAGTATTGGCCTTAAATCTTTTCTAAATCTCTTATAGTATTCAACTGCTAATACATCAGGGCCTTGAATTTTCTTTGTTGGTAAGTTTATAGTTACATTTTCTTTTTTTTGTTGTTGTTGTTTTTTTGGTATCAGGGATCAAACTCATGACCATGCGCTTGCAAGGCAGGCGCTTATGCCGCTGAGCTAAATCTCCGGCCCCTATCATTACATTTTCAATTTCATTAACTGATAATCAGTTATCAGAATTTTATATCTTTTTTATCCAGCTTTGCTAATTCATATGTTTCCAGAAATCTGTATATTTCTTCTATACTTTTGATCTTATGACAGTAAAGTTTTTCAACATAGGTATGGATGAGCTTCTATAATTTCACAGAATCTGCAGTGATTACACCATTTTCATTCCTTATTGCATGAATTTGAGGTTTTTCTTTCCTCTTTTTGATAAGATTGATTGAAGTTTATCAATTTTGTTTATTCTTTCAAAGAGCCAACTTTTCAATTCATTAATTCTTTGTATTGCATTAATTTGTGCTCTGATTTTCATAATTTTCTCCTTTCTATGGGCTTTGAGCTTGACTTGCTCTTCTTTTTCTAAAAGTTTGAGGTGCAGCATTAGATTATTTATTTGTGCTCATTCTGTTTTTCTGACATAAATATTCACTACTGTAAATTTTCCTCTAAAGTCTGCTTTCATTGCATCCCACAGGTTCTGGTAAGTTTTATTTGCATTTTTGTTTGATTGTATATATTGTTTAATTTTTTCTTCAATTTTTTTTGTGAACCATTGGTTATTCAATAGGGTGCTATTTAATTTCCATCTGTTTACATAGCTTTTGAGATTTCTTTTGTCATTAGTTTCCAATTTTATTGTACTATGATCAGATAATATGTAATATGCTTGAGATAATTTCAGTTCCTTTGCATTTACTTAAGCATGTTCTATGGCTAGTATATGGTCTATTTTAGAAAACATCCCATTTGCAGCAGAAAAGAATGTGTATTCTAATTTTGTTGGATTGAATATTCTGTTTGCATCTACTAAGTCCATTTGTTCACAAGTGTCATTCATTCAGTTATGTTATTTCTTTGCTGAATTTTTGTCTAGTTAATCTGTCTCTTTGTGATAATGGGGTGTTAAGGTCCCCTGTTATAATTGTGCTAGTGCTTATTTGATTTTTGATTTCTGTTAATATTTGTCTTATATAGTTGGGTCCCATAGCTGGTGCATATATATGTATGATTGTTATCTCTTCCTTTCAAGTTTTCCCCTAACAAGTATACAGTGATCTTCCTTATCTCTTTTGATCATTTGTGGTTTGAAGCTCACATTATCTTCAAAAAGAATAGCTATCCAACTTTTTTCTGGGTTCTTGTCACATAGAGTTTAGTTTTCCATCCTTTGACTTTCAGTCTATGAATTTGCTTTTGACTTAGATGTGTGTCTTGTATAGAGCATACTGTTGGACTTTGTTTTTTATTTACTCTAGTAGTCTGTTCTTTTGATTGTTGAATTGAGACCACTTACATTCATGGTTACAACTGATATATATATATATTGGTTTATCTTTGTCATGTTACCTTTCTGAAATTAGTTCCCTCTTTTTCCCCTTTGTTTAATTGCTTGCCCTGCTTGATGGTTTCTTTCTGTTGTTGTTTTTGGAATTGTGATCATTTTTATGTATTTCTAGAATATCTTTCAGTACTCTGTGTAGTCATGGTTGGCTGGTCATTAAGTTTTTCAATTATTCTTTGTTGTGGAAGTATATTATTTCTCCATTAATTTTGAAAGGTAGTTTTGCAATGTACACCAGTCTGGGTTGGAAGTTGTTTTCTTTCAGCACCTGAAATACTTCACTGCATACTCTTCTTGACTCGAGTGTTTGTGTTGAGAAGTCTGCTGTGATTCTGATAGGCTTTCCTTTATAAGTGACCTGTTTTATTTTTCTCTAACAGTTTTTAATATTCTGTTCTTATGTTTAATTTCTGGGAACTTGATCATTATATATCTATTTGTAGATTTATTTTGGTTATGGCTAGCTGGAATTCTATATGCTTCACTTATCTGTATGTCAGGGTCTTTTCTCATGCTTGGGAATTTTTTTGCAATTACTATTTCAAATAGTCTTTTTATGTCATTTGGGTTGGCTCCTTTTTCATTTACATCTATTAGACATATATTGTTTTTCTTTGCCTCATCTTGCAGCTGTTGAATTGTTATTTCCTGGTTCCTTGTTATTTTTAAGAGATCTTTCCTTTCATGGTCACTAACCACAATCCTGCCTTCAAAGTCTGAGAGTTTGTCTACTGTTTCATTCGTGCAGTTTTGCCAGCTTTCAATGGAAATTTTGATATCCTGAATATCTTTTCGAATCTGTTACATGCACTCTAATTCTTTTGTCCATTCAAGGTTTTCATCATTTTTCTATGCTCCTGTTTTTTTTATCTATGTCTTCTTTGCATATTCTCACCAATTCTATCATTATGTTTATCATGTCTTTTTTATCTGAGAGATTATTTCTGACCTGATTTCCTTTACAACCTCATGTATCTTTATTTCTGTTGCTATCATTTCAGAAATTTCAAGTGGGTGATTCACAATTTCTTCCATGTTTAGGTCTCCTGGACTTGTTCTATAGGGGCTGGAGATTTGAGATTGCATTTCATTCCTTCATTTTGGCATTTTCCTGTGTTCCTTCTGTTCATCTGGATTCCAAGTCCTAGTTGCTTCATGTGCTGGTGGCCTATCCCATAGTGGGCCTTATTGAGAGTTACTGATAGTGGTAAGTCTCTGGTTGTGAATTTCTGGTCCCTGAATGAAAGTGTTTTTTCATGGCTTCAGGTCTCTAGGCATTGCCTGCCAGTCCCCATGAACCTCACTGAAGGTTTCTGCGTGAGGGCAGGTCTCTGGGTGCAGCTTCCAGGTCCTTGTGGGCCTGACTAAAGGTCCCTGGATGGCTGTAGGTCTCTAAACACTGTCTCCTGGTTCTTGTGTACCTCCATGGGTTCCTAGGTATGGACAGGTCTCTGGGAACAGCTTCCTAGTCCCTGTGGGACTCATTATGGATTCCCAGATGGCTGCAGGTCTCCGGGTGCTGTCTCTAGTTCCTGCCTTGTCCTTAGAGTTTCTATCTTATTTATATTTGCCAGTGTCCCTTTAGTTTTTCCTTGATTGACCTCCTACTCAATCCAGATGGAATACCAGCTTGTAAGACCCACCTGTCTTTATCATCTGTTGGATTAATGAAATCTCATTTCAAAAGCAATGATTCATCCAATCTAGTAAGTATTTGAGGTGTACACAAGGGTGAACACCTCAAAATCATAAACTAATTGGTCTTGTATGGTCTTTTAAGTAATTTATTTCTATCTTTGTTGCTTGTGGAAAGTTTAAAATTGCTGCAGATATATCTGTGCATCCAATATGGTAACCAAATGTGACTATTTAGGACTTAAAATGTGTGTACTCTAAATTAACATATGCTGTAACTTGTAGAGTATGTGCTACATTTTGAAGACTTAGTATGAGAAATTTGCTAATATATTTCACTAAAAATTTATTATATTCATTGTAATCTGAAATAATATCTATAGCAAATCTCCATTACTTGGCTACTAGAGCACAGCCCTAGTCCACATTTTACCTTCTAAGAATTCTCTTCTTTCTGAGGATCATCTTCTAGGATTGCCCATGAGAGTTACTGCCAGGATTCTTCACTTACCTGGATTCCTCCCATCTCTTTTAAAATGGCCAAACAATAAGGCCAATCATCACTTAAAATGCAATTCAACAAATATTTTGGATAAGTAACTTTTTCAAGGACAAAATTTGTGTCTCTTCTAGTAATAATATTTTAGCTTAAAATCTATCCATCCAACAATAAAGCTCCTCAGGCCAACTCAGAAAATATATTTCTCTTTATTGCCAGATACAACATCAAAAGATTTTCAAATAATATTGAATTTCATAACCAGACTGAAAAAGTAGACAAAGTTGTATTTTATGTCTAAATTTATCTGCTTTTAAATAGAAATTTAATAAGATTTCTACTATACTTTCCTTATTTCTTAAATTTTAAGATGTTGCATAATGTTTGATACATGTAAAACAATACATATCACAAATATGGAAGTTATGAAGTACAAATATCTAAGCATTCTCTTCATCAACCATACAATCCAAGAAGTAAAATATTAACAAAATTATTGCATGAACTCTGTCTCCTTCTTTTCTAATCTTCCCAAAGAAGTAACTATTACCCATTATTTTATCATTTTCCTGATTCTTTTCTCTACACTTTTTTTTTTTTGGTACCAGTAATTGAAGTCATGACCTTGCACTTGCTAAGTAGGTACTGTGCCACTGAACTAGCTATATGCCCAGCTTCTGAACATTTTTTACATACAAATACTCATACTTAAGTAATATCTTGTTATATGTATTTTAATATTTCTAAAAGTGGCACTGTATTTAGATAGCTTGTATTTTTAAATGTTATTTTTAAATGTAAAAACCACCTATATTTCTTCAAACATACTCTTCTTGTTCATTGTTATAATATTTTTTGTACACTGTTAGATTCAATTTGCTAATTTTTTGTCATTTACATTCCTATCTGTGTTCAGGAGGTATGCTGGTCCTTAATTTCCTTTGTCATATATGTTTGGTTTTAATATCAAAATCATCATAATTTCATGTAAGTGGTTGAGAAATATTTCCTTCCATTTTATGAAAATGTTTGTATAAATAACTATTAATTCTCATATGGATAATAGAAGTCTTCAGTGAAATCATATGCAACTGAAGTTTCATTTAAGAGAAATTTTTATTATGAAATTATTTATTATTAAGCATAAGGATGTTCTAATGTTCTCCTTTTATCAATATTGGGAAGTTGTATTTCCTCAATGTATTTATTTTACTGAGTTACATTATTTTGCATTTTTACATGTGATTAATAAAGTTTAAAAGAATAGCATGCTCAAGCAATTCAACTTAAGTTTTTTAAGGCACAAAACAAAAAGTATTATTAAATAGTCTAGTAGTTTAGACAAATTCCTGTCATATTATTTATGAACATAGTCTTCAGCAGTCTTCTATAATTATTCATTTGATAGGACAAGAAAAGCTAGATAACTTAAGTCAAATCTGAGATTACTGAATTTAGGTCACTTTTCTTTGAGCATTTAAGCTATAATTTTTCCTGTAAGTACTACTTTAGACATATCACATAACATTTGGCACTTTCTTTTATTTAATCCCTGAATAAGGAGCTGAATGAAATACTGCTTAATAAAGAATCACCAGTCTTAAATATGAGAGCTCTCAGTTAAGTTTTGCTCAGATTTGGTGAAAATATGCTCTGAAAAATTAAATTCTAAGATTTTTTCCTTCATTCTTACTGAACAAAATGCCTTTTTATATTTTATTTTAAAATAAAAAAGAACAAAAATGATCCAGAATTTCAAAACAACATAACAGGAGACTAATGATGGTTAATATATTGCATATCATTATCTTCAAAGAAGTTGCTGTGATTACAAGATATATAAAAAATGCTCAAACAATGAAAGCACATTTATTTATAAATATCTCAATGTGATCATTATTTATAGCTGAGTAGCACTCCATTGTATAAAAATACCACATCTTTTTTATCCATTCCTCAGTTAATGGGCACTTAGGTTGTTTCCAAGGTTTAGCTATTACAAATTGTGCTGCTATAAACATGGGTGCACATATATCACAGTGATATGATGTTTTCAATTCTTCTAGGAATATGCCTAGAAGTGGAATAGCTGGTCAAATGGGACTTCCAATCTAAGCTTTTTGAGTAACCTCCAGACTGACCTCCACCAGTCTGCACTCCCACCAACAGTGCAGAAGAGTTCCTTTTTTCCGCAGCCTCTCCAGCATTTGATGTTGGTAGTTTTCTTTATCCTGACCATTCTTTCTGGAGTGAGATAAAATCTTAGTGTGGTTTTAATTTGAATTTCTCTGATGACTAATGATGCTGAACATTTTTTCATGTATTTATTTGCCATTTGTATTTCTTCATCTGAGAAGCTTGTATTCATCTCAGATGCCCATTTTTGGATTGGGTCTTTGAATTTAGGTGTCTGATTTTTTTTAATTCTTTCTATGTTCTGAACAGAAGTTCTTTGTCTGAGGGACAGTTCACTAAGATTTTTCCCAATTTTGGGGTTTTCTTTTCACTATGCTAGAGATTTCTTTAGACATGCAGAAACTCTTTAATAAGACTTGATCCCAGTTATTGATACTTGAAAGTATTTCCCATGTGATTTAATTCTTGTTCATAAATTCTCTACCTACCCCTATGTCTTTAAGATTTCTATCTACTTTGTCTTCCAACAGATTTAGTGTTTCTGTTTTAATATTTAGATCTTTGATCCATTTAGACTTCAGTTTAGTACATGGTGATAGGCATGGGTCTAGTTTTAGTTTTCAGCATATGGAAAGCCAATTTTTCCAGCACCATTTATTGAAGAGACTATCTTTCTTTCAGTGGATACATTTGGCCCCTTTATGAAAGATAAGGTGGCTGAGTGTGTTTGTAGTTGTAGTTGTATCTTCTAATCTATTCCATTGATCTTCAAGTCTTTTTATTCCAGTACCATTTTGATTTTATGACAGTAGCTATATAGTACAACTTCAAGTCAGGGATTGTGATGCCTACTGCCTTGCCTTTGTTGCTTAGAATTGCCTTTGTTGCTTAGAATTGCCTTTCTATTCTAGGTCTCTTCTGCTTCCAGATGAATTTTAGGAGTGATTTCTTTAGATCTATAATGTATGATAATGGTATTTTGATTGGGACTGTATTAAATCTTTATAACAATTTTTGGGAAATAGCCATTTTCACAATATTTATTCTTCCTATCCATGAACAAGGGATGTCTTTCCATTTTCTGAGGTCTTCTTCAATTTCTTTTTCAGAGTATTATAATAATAGATCTTTTACTTCTTTCATTAGATTGATTCTTAAGTATTTCAATTTTTTGGATGCTATTATGAAGGATGTGACTTCTTTTATTTCTCTCTCAGTGGTTTTGCTGTTAGTGTATAGGCATGCTATTGATTTTTGAGTGCTGACTTTGTCTCCAGATACATTATTGAATTTATTTATTATACCTAGGAGTCTTTCAATGGAATTTTGGGGTTCTTCTATGTAGAGTATCATGTCATCTGCAAATAATGATAATTTAACTTCCTCTTTTCCTGTCCTTACAATTTTTATTCCTCTCTCTTGTTTAATGTTCTGGCTAGTATTTCCAGCCCTATATTGAACAGGAGTGATGATAGTGGACATCCTTGTCTTGTGCCTGATTTTAGGGTAAAATCAGTTTTTACTCTAAAACTGGCCATCATATTAAATGGCCAAAAGCTTTCAGTTTGTTGGGTTGGCTGTTGGGTTGTTGGGCTGTTGGGTTGTCATAAATGGCTTTTATCATATTGAGGTAAAGACCATCTATTCCAATTTTCTGTAAGGTTCTTACAAATAAGTATGGACCTTATCAAAAACTTCTTCTGCATCTATAGAAATGATCATATGATTATTTTTGGCTCTATTGATATGGTGGATTACATTTATTGATTTACATATGTTGAATCATCCCTGCATTTCTGGGATGAATCCTACTTGGTCATAGTGTATAATCTTCTTGATGATTTGCTGCATTCTGTTTGCCAGTATTTTATTCAGAATTTTTGCATCTATATTCATTAGGGAGATTGGTCTGTAGTTATCATTTTTAGTTGGATCTTTCTCAGGTTTTGGTACTAGAGTACTATTTGCTTCAATGAATGAGTTAGGAAAAATTGCTTCCAATTTCATTGAAGAGTTTGAGGTGCACAACTTGAGACCATACCCATAAGTGAAATAAATCAAACTCATGTGTGTAAATACCATATAGTATCCCTAGTGTAAGAAATGGTGAGTACGTAAGATTTTTAGGGTAATCATGGTTCCCCATTATATTGCTTTGAAGTCTTATAATGTTTTTATTCATTGGTTGGATTGGTTTTATTCAGCTTTGTTTGATTTGATTATGTGTGATGGCATGAACAACTATTTTGAAGAAAATAAGACATTATGGCAGCCATTGCTGATTTATTATTATTTTGCTTTGAAGTCCTACCATGTTTTGTTCTTCTGTTTTGATTGGTTCTATCCTGCTGTGTCTTACTAGATTTTATTATGTGTAATGGTATAAACAAGTTTTTCAAGGAAAATGAGATATTATTGTAGCCACTGTTCATTTCCTGATATTTTGTTTTGAATGTCCTGTAACACTTTCATTCTCTTCAATGGTTTTAAACTACTTTATGTTTAATATTATTGTGTGGGAAGATATACTTATTATATATGTATATATACAATAGATATATATGTATATATAACCTTTTACTCTCTTTCTTTTCTCCTTTCCTTCATCCCTGTTGTACTTTCCTTTTGAGAATTTTCTTCCCCTTTCACTTTCACTTGTACATTTTTTATTTAGAGAAAAAAAAACAAAACATAAAAAGTGTAGAAATAATACAGAATTTTTTAAAAAATAAAATAGTTAGAAATCACTAGTTGATAAATTACATATTGTCTTCTTAGAAATAGTTGTTCAACTTACAAAATTAAAGCACACAAAGTGGACATTCGGTGAGACTGCATACAGTTCTGTTCAATGATTCAACAAAAACTTAGTAATATGGTTATCTATCTTATACACTTAAACATACATGCAATTATATCCTTTAGAGCACTTATTTATCATCTCCGTTTTACAATACCAACTACACATTTTGGTTTTATTACTCCTACATTTCTTATTACTTTTTACACTACAGACACAATGTGATATTTATAAATATGATTCTTATTTATTTCACTAATGAGGATAGTCTCAAGTTGTCTCCATTTCCCTATGAAGGCCTCAAGATCATCCTTCACCATAGCTGAGCAATATTCCAATGTATAAAAATACCACATCTTTTTCATCCACTCTGCAGTTGATGGGCATCTTGGTTGTTTCCAAGACTTAGCTACTACAAATTGTGCTGCTATGAACATGGGTGCACATATATCACCGTGATATGACCTTTTAAGTTTTTCTGGAAAAAATACCCAGGAGTGGAATAGCTGGGTTGAATGGAGCTTCCAATCCTAGTCTTATGAGAATTCTCCATACTGATTTCCATAGTGGTTGCACCAGTCTACACTTCCACCAATAGTGGAGCAGTGTTTCTTTTCACTCTGCAGCCTTGCTAACATTTGTTATCAGTTGATTTCTTGAGGGAAGCTATTCTTCGTGGAGTGAGATGAAATCTCAATGTTGTTTTAATTTGCATTTCTCAAATGACCAGTGATGGTGAACATTTCTTCATATATTTGTTTGCCATTTGAATATCTTCACCTGAGAACTGTGTGTTCATCTCAGCTGCCCATTTTTGGAGAGGGTCTTTGAATTTGGGTGGCTTGATGTTTTTCAATTCTTTATATGTTCTTGATATAAGTCCTTTGTCTGAGGGGTTGCTGGCTAAAAGTCTTTCCCATTCTGTGGGTTTTCTTTTGACTCTTTTGGTGATTTCTTTTGAAGTGCAGAAACTTTTCAATAATATGAAATCCAAGTTGTTGATTCTCTGAAGCATTTCCCATACAGTTTGCATTTTGTTCATGAATTGTCCACCTACCCCATGTCTCCAAGATTTCTACCTACCTTATCTTCTAGTAGATTTAGTGTTTCAGTTTTAATGTTTAGGTCTTTGATCCATTTAGTCTTTAGTTTTGTGCATGGTGATAGGCATGGATCTAGTTTCAGTCTTCTGCATGTGGAGAGCCAATTTTTCCAACACCATTTATTAAAGAGGCTATCCTTCCTCCAGTGAACATGCTTAGCCCCTTTGCCAAATATCAGGTGGCTGAGTGTCTTTGTATGTATACTTGCATCTTCTAATCTGTTCCATTGATCCTCAGATCTATTTCTTTGCCAGTACCATGCTGATTTTATCACTGTGGCTTTGTAGTACAGTTTCATGTCAGGAACTGAGATGCTCCTGCCTTGCCTTTATTGCCCAGAATTGCCTTTGCTATTCTAGGTTTCTTCTGGTTCCAAATGAATTTTAGGAGTGTTTTCTCTAGATCTGTGAGGTATATCAATGATATTTTGATTGGGATTGCATTAAATCTGTATAACAGTTTTGGGAGTATGGCCATTTTCACAATGTTGGTTGTTCCTAGCCAAGAGCATGGAACATCTTTCCATTTTCTGATATCCTCTTCAATCTCCTTTTTTAGCATAGTATAATTTTCAGCATAGAGGTCTTTTACATTTTTAGTTAGGTTGATTACTAAGTGTTTCATTTTTTTAGATGTTATTTTGAAGGGCAATATTTCCATAATTTCTCTTTCGGTGAATTTCTTGTTTGTGTACAAGAATGCTATTGATTTTTGAGTGTTGACTTTGTAGCCAGCTACACTGCTGAATTTATTTATTACCTCTAGTAGTCTTTTAATAGAGTTTTTTGGGTCTTCTATATAGAGTATCATGTCATCTGCATATAGTGATAATTTAACTTCTTCCTTTCCAATCTTTATTCCTTTTATATCTCTCCCTTGTCTGATTGCCCTGGCTAGTGTTTCCAAAACTATAATGAATAGGAGTGGTGATAGTGGACACCCTTGTTTTGTTCCTGATTTTATTTTTTTTAATTTCTTTTATTTTAAAGAGAATAAAACAACACAAAACAAAACAGAACAAAGCAAATCAGAATAGAACAATGCAAGCAACACAGGACTTCAAAACAAGACAACAGGAAATCAACAGTGGCTATCATAATGTCTCTTGTTTTCTTCAAAATAGTTGTCCATATCTTTACATGCAACAATATCAAATATAACAAAATAGTATAAAACCAATTAAAAGAATGAAAGCATTACAGGATTTCAACACCAGATAATAGGAAATGAACAATGGTTTCTATAATATCTCATTTTCTTCAAAACAGTTGTCCATACTATCACACATAATAAAATCAAACAAAACACAACAGAATAAAACCAATTAAATGAATGAATGAAAACATTATAGGACTTCAAAACAAGATAATAGTAAACCAACCTTGAATACCATAATACATCTCATTATGTTCAAAATAGCTGCCTATATCATCAAACACAGTAAAATCTAACAAAACAAAACAGAACAAAACCAAGCCTCACAAAATTGTGAAACAATACAAGAGTTTAAGCCAAGACAGTAAGAAATTAACAGTGTCACTACCTTCTCCTCCCAGGTGTTTCCTCCCCTATCATTTTTATAATATACATCATGCTTTTTTGATCCTTCTAACTCCTTCTGTTTTTTATGCTAGGGTTCACCCGTACAAGTTCAAACTGTTTCACCGATGAACATAATCTCCAGTTGCATCCATTTACATACAAAAGCCTCAAGATTATTCTACTTTATAGTTGGGTAGCTTTCCATGGTACAAAAATACAATATCTTTCTTATCCATTCTGTGGTTGATGGGCAAGTTAACCTTGCTTTTTTTTCTGATCTCCTGTTGTATGGAACAGTTGTTTTCTCTCCTTTGATTTTCAGTCTATAAATTTCCTTTCAAATAAAATGTGTTTCTTTTTTTATTTTTAATTTTTTTTATTAATTTGAAGGTAGTAAAATACAACAGGATAGAATAAAGCCATTCTTTATTATGAGACATTATAGTGAAATTGGTAAAGAACTTCATATCCGGTTACTGGGATAACAGTGATAGGTACCATAGTATATCTTGCTATCTTCACAATAGTTTTCTTTCAATCAGGTATAGCAAAATCAAAGGAAATACAGAATATTATAGAGTTTATCAAAACAGAATATTGAAAAGAGCAATACCATTAATCCGGACAAAGCAAAATGGTGATAAAAATATCCGTCTTCAAAGAGATGGTAGAAGGAAATCCCCATTATTTGCTATATTACACATGGTCAACCTCCCAAGAGATGCTTGGATCTCTGGCTCCCACCTGCTAATGGGGGGAGGGGGAATGGGATGTCTGATTCTCAGATGCCACCGGTAGACTCACAGCCACTTACCAGGGCAGCAGGCTGGTTGCTCGGTTTCCCAGCACCCTAAGTTCCAACATGGCATGGATCTCAGGAAATGCTGCTGCTTCTCACCCTGGAGTGGCCACAGCTTGCCAGACCACAGTCACTTATGAGGGCAACAAGCTGGTTGTTCGGTTTCCCAGTGCCCTAAGTTCCAACATGGCATGGATCTCAGGAGAAGCTTGTTCCTGATTTTAAAGTGAAAGCTTTCAGTTTTTGTCCATTTAGTATAATGTTGACTGTTGGTTTGTCATAGATGGTTTTTATAAGAGAGAGATAGACACTTGTGTATTCTGAGTTTCTGAAGGGTTTTTATCATGAACATGTGTTGGACTTTATCGAAAGCTTTTTCTGCATCTATTGAGATGATCATGTGGTTGTTCTCTTTGGTTCTGTTGATGTGGTGCATTACATTTATTGATTTGCATATGTTAAACCATTCCTGCATTTCTGGAATGAATCCCACTTGGTCATGATGTATAATCTTCTTGATGATTTACTGCATTCTACTTGCGAGTATTTTTTTGAGAATCTTTTCATCAATGTTCATTAGTGAGATTGGCCTATAGTTCTCCTTTTTGGTTGCGTCTTTCTTTGGTTTTGGTATCAGAGTAATACTTGCCTCCAGGAATGATGTAGGGAGGATTGCTGCCTTTTCAATTTCATTGAAGAGTTTAAGGAGTATTGGCATTAAATCTTCTCTAAATTTCCTATAGAGTTCAGCCGTGAATCTGTCAGGACCTTGGCTTTTCTTTGTTGTTTTAAATATGTTTTCAATTTCAGTAGCTGATATTGGGTTATTCAAAATTGCTATATCTCCTTGGTTGAGCTTTGGTAGTTCATATGTTTCTAGAAATCTGCCCATTTCATCTGTGTTTTCCACTCTATATGAGTAGAGATTTTCAAAGTTGGTATTAATGATCTTTTGAATTTCCATAGGATCTGTTGTAATTTCCCTCTTTTCAGTCTTTATTGTGTGAATTTCAGTTTTTTCTTTCCTTTTCTTTATAAGGTTAGTTAGAGGTTTGTCAATTTTATTTATTCTCTCAAAAAACCAGCTTTTTGATTCATTAATTCTTTGTATTTTTTTTTTAGTTCCAATTGCATTGATTTCTGCTCTAATCTTTACAATTTCCTCTTTCTATGAGCTTTGGGTTTACTTGCTATTCTTTTTCTAGAAGCTTGAGATGAAACGTTAGGTTGTTTATTTGTGCTAATTCTGTTTTCTTAATATGACAATTTATTGCTATATATTTTCCTCTTAAGACTGCTGTCATGGTTTATGTCAGTGGCCCCCAGGCCTCATGTCTTTGCATTATGCATTTGTGATTGGTTCATTGTCTAGTGCTTGGATTGGGGGTGTGAGTGCTACACCAGCCTAGGGGTGGAGCCAGGATGTGATGTAATGGCAGGAAGAAGGTGTGTCTCTCTCTTGCCAGTTTCCGCTTGCCATTTGCAGCTGCCATGAACTGCAGCCCCACTATGCCACCCTGCCTGGAGCCAACTAAGTATGGACTGAAACCTCCAAAAACTGTAAAAAATAAACCTTTCCTTTCCCAACTTTGGGCATCAGGTATTTTGTCTCAGCAACAAGTAAAAAGTAACTAAGACAGAATTTGGTATGGAGGAGAAGGGTCATTGCTGTGACTATACCTGACCATGTTTTTTCGAGAGGCTTTGGAAATGGCTTGTGAGCAGAGTTTGGTAAGGTTCGCTTGTTGCCTGGATGCATAGAGCTGGAACAGCTGAGGTTGTTCTGTAGAGGAGATTCTGGTCAGAGTTCAGGAGACCAGAAGGCTAGAAAGCCTGATGGTAAAGACCAGGCTTGGGAGGTTTCTGCTGGGAAGGACTTTATTGGTTGTTGGACTCCCTATGATGTGTGTTATGGCTTGGCAGAAAGTTTGTCTGCATTTTTCTCATGCCCAGAGACTTTGCCTGAGACTGAGATTAAGGGTAATGGACTGATTAATCTGGCAAAGGAAATTTCAAGGCAGTCAAATGTTGAAGCTGTGGCATGGCTATTGTTGGGGGCTTTTAGCCAATCTATGTTGCAAATCAAGAGCAAAGAGCCCAGCAGGATAATTTAAAACACTGTGAGCTTGGCCAGAAGAAAAACTCCAGTAAAGCTGTGGATTGTAAAGATAAAGCTGAGATTTTGATTGTTGAGAAGAAACAGAGAGATAAGAAAGATGGCCAGAGGGCATCCCAGGAAACAGTGGATCTTCACCCTTTGCAGCCCCAAAACTGCAAAAATGAAAGAATTTTCTCAGATGAGAAAGCTTCAGAGCACCATGCTCCAGAATGGCATGGGAGGCCACATGAGGTTCCAGAATGGCAGCAACATTGAAAAGCTTTTCTTCACAATCAGGTTCACAGAGCCCAGTGATCTAGGCAATCAACCCCTATAGCCAAGAGAGAGAAAAGCCTGGCTACTGCTCCAGCTGGCAGCAAGCCTTGGCGGCATCCACATGGTGCTGATTTTAGGTGCAAGGAAAATGCACAAATTCTGAGGGTAAGAAGGCTTCCACCTCAATTGCAAAGGGCCTGGAAGGCCAAGCAGTGTGCCCCTGAGAGGGCAATATGTAAAGATGTAAGTGTGAAGCCAAAGGTCCAGTGGAGACGCAAGAAGTTTGGAAAAGCCAAGAACGTGGATCATCCAAGAAAAGCTGCAAAAACTGAGCAGAGAAGGTTTAAGAGAAAAGCTGCGGGAGCTGAAATTCCTGGAAGTGCCATGGGGGTGGAATCACCCAAGCCTTTTGGAGCTTGCAACCAGATTGCTTCAAATGCTAAGCATGGAACTCTAGAACTTAATGTTTGCCCTGCTGGATGTTGGACTTGCTCTGCTCCCAATGCTTTATATTCCCCCATTTGTAACTTTTGGAATGGTAATGTTTATTTTGTACCTTTGCATTTCAGAAATGCTTAACCTTGTTTCATTTGTACAGGGGGTTACAGTTAAGTGCTTGCCATAGATATTGGAGGAGACTTGGGACTTGGACTTCTCAGCAATGCTGAAAATGTTAGGACTTTGGCAACTCTTGGAGATGGACTAAATGTCTTTTGTATAAAGGTTGTACATGAGTCTTTTGGGTCCAGGGGTGGAATGTCATGGTTTATGTCAGTGGCCCCCAAGCCTCATGCCTTTGCATTATGCATTTGTGATTGGTTCATTGTCTAGTACTTGGATTGGGGGTGTGAGTGCTACACCGGCCTAGAGGTGGAGCCAGGGTGTGATGTAATGGCAGGAAGAAGGTGTGTCTCTCTCTTGCCAGTTTCCCCTTGCTGTTTCCAGCCACCATGAACTGCCATGCCAACCTGCCTTGGAGCCAATTGAGTATGGACTGAAACCTCCAAAAACTGTAAGAAATAAACCTTTCCTTTCCCAACTTTGGGCATCAGGTATCTTGTCTCAGCGATGAATAAAAAGTAACTAAGACAACTGCTCTCATTGCATCCCACATATTACAGTATGTTGTTTCTGTATTTTCATTGAATTGTAGGTATTGCTTTATTTCTTATTTAATTTCATCTGTAGCCCACTGGTTGTTTAAAAAGGTGTTGTTTAATTTCCATGTATGCATGCAGGTTTTGCAATTTCTTTTGTCATTAATTTCCAATTCAGTGCACTATGGTCAGATATTATGCCTGGGATAATTTCAATACATTTGCAGTTACTTAAGAATGTTTAATGGGATAATATATGGTCTATTTTGGAGAATGTCCCATGCGCAGCTGAGAAGAATGTGTATTCTGATGTGGTTTGCATGGAACACTCTGTAAACATCTACTAAGTCCAATTGCTCACAGGTATGATTCAGTTCTATTATTTCTTTGCTGGCTTTTTGTCTAGTTGATCTATCTCTTTGTGACAATGGGCTGTTAAGGTCACCTGTAATAATTGTGTTCTTGTGTATTTCTTTTTTCATGTTCTTTAGTATCTGTCTTATATAGTTGGGTCCTCCTGTGTTTGGTGCATATATATTTATAATTGTTAGTTCTTCCTCTTGGTTTTTTCCACTTATTAGTATGTAGTGACCTTCTTTGTCTCTTTTAATCATTTTAGGTTTGAAGTTCACATTGCCTGCAAATAGAATTGTTACCCTGCTTTTTTCTGGGTTCCTGTTGCATGGAATACTGTTTCCCATCCTTTGACTTTTAATCTGTGAGTTTCCTTTTGGCTCAGATATGTTTCTTATATACAGCATATTGTGGGATCCTATTTCTTGATGCATTTTGTCAACCTATTTCTTTTGATAGGTGAATTGAGGTCATTTACATTTATGGATATCACTGATATGTACTGGCTCGACTTTTCCATGTTATGTTCCAGTTGTTTGATTTCTGCTTTTCCCCCTTATTTAATTGCTTGTCCTACTTGGTGGTTTCTCTCTGTTGTTCTGGGGATTGTAATCATTTTTATCTCTGTCTAGTATGTCTTTCAATACTCTTTCTAGGGTTGGCTTGGTGGACATGAATTTCTTCAGTTGTTCTTTGTCATGGAAGTATCTTGTTTCTCCATTAAATTTGAATCAAAGTTTTGCTGGGTACATCAGTCTGGGTTGAAAGTTATTTTCTTTCAGGGTTTGGAATACCTCACTCCAAGCGCTTCTTGACTTGAGGGTTTGTGCTGAAAAGTCTGCTGTGATTCTAATGGGTTTTACTTGATAAGTGAGTTGTGTCTTTTCTCTGACAGCTTTTAGTATTCTGTTTTTTTGCTCTATGTCTGAGATCTTAATTATTATGTGTCTGGGTATAGATTTATGTTGGTTGTGACAGTTTGGCATTCTATATGCCTCACTTATCTGCATATCAGATTTCTTCCCCATGTTTGGGAAATTTTCTCCTATTTTTTCTGTGAATATTCCAGTTATGTCATTTAAATTGACTTCTGCATCTTCACTGATGTCTATTTATCTTATATTGTTGCTCTTGGCATCATCTTGAAGCTTCTGGATTGTCATTTCATGCTGCTTTGTTATTTTTAAAAGTTCTATCGTTACATGCTCACTAATTGTGATCCTGTCCTCAAGGTCCAAAGTTCTATCCTCAGCTTCATTTAAATGGTTTTGCATGCTTTGAATAGAATTTTTTGTTTCTTGGATGTCTCTTTGAGTTTGTTTCATGAATTCTATTTATTTTCTATATTGTTCATTCAAGGTTTCATCAGTTTCCCATGTTCCTGTACTTTTTCTATATTTCTGCCTTAGCTGCACTGAGCAACTCCTTTACTAGGGTTGTTATTTCTATCTTTACATGCGAGAGTACTTCTAATTTGTTTTCTTCTATTACCTCATGGACTTGTTTTTTTATTTCACTCGCTGTCTTTTCAGAGATTTCCGGTGTGTTACTTTTGAAGTCCTCTATTTCAGTGTCTCCTGTACTTGCTCCTGGTGGACTAGATGTTTGAGACTGCATTTTGCTTTTTCATTTTGCCATTTTCCCCTTACAAGTTAATATTTGGTCCTTCAGTCCCACTAGTGTCAACTCTTTGTAGTGTGTATCTTGGCATCCTACTGTAAGGTTGATATTTGTCCAATTGCTGGGTCCCACAATGAATAGGTGGGCCTGTCACCTGACTTCCTGCTGCAGGGCCTGTTAGGTGAGTCCTGTATTCTTCCTGGGCTGACAAGCCTAGTAGTATTGATGTAGGACAACATTTAGTTCCTGCTAGTACTTTATCTTCAGATTATTCCAGGTCATCAAACCTCCCTGTCTGTTTGCGTTGGCTGAGGCCATACTGTGTCCCTATTGTATGCCTGTGTGTCTCATAAGCCCTTTTGATTTTCTTCAAGTTGGAGGCGTCCTTCTCAGCACACTCCTCACTCTGCCTATTTTCTGTGTACAGGAAGGAGTCACCCATACTCTTTAACCATAAGATACACCAAGGTCTTATGGTTAGTTGGAGGGAGCTTTACTACTGGCCCTATTTACCCACTGTACACCTCTGTTTTAGGGGCATGCTTACCACACTGATCAGAGCCATCTGAGATCTTCTGTTTGGGTGAGGCAGTCGCTGAATCTCCCTTCAAGCTAGCACAGTTAATCCGCTGTAGTCCAAGGTTCTTGGAGAAAGAGTAAGAGCTGAAGAACAACAGCAGTATTAGGCCCAGGAGGTAGACAGTGTCCCCCAGGGGCTGGTAGATGTCCTCAGTCCGGGCGTCCCCTGGGCATGGGCCACAGTCCTAGGGCAGCATGGCGCTTCTCAATGCTGGTTAGAGTTGTGGCTGTTTCTGTGTTGTGAGCAATGTTTCAAAGCTTCCTCAGTGCACTGGGAATCACATGGCCCACTTTTGACTCCTGGGGGCAGACTGCTGGCAACTGCCTGCCACTTGGAGCTTGCTTGGTGTGGGCCAGTTGGGCATGAGGGGACTCTGTGTATCTTCTGGTGATTTCAGCCACAGGGTGTGGTCTTACTGCCCGGGAGCAAAGTTCTAAGGCTTCCCCAACAGGGGCAGGATTCTGGACCCTGCTTGCTGCTTTGAGTTCACTGAGCATGGCCCAGTTAGGCCTTCAGGCACCTCTCATGAGTTTTAGGGTGATTTCAGACCCAGGTCAGTCTTACCACTTGGGAGAGAAGTTCCAAGTTTTTCCCGTGGGCTGGGATTTGACTGGTGTGCACAGTCAGGGCCCAGGGCCACTTGTACATTTTGAATCCTACTTATTCTTTCAGCTTGTACATTAGGGAGACAATATGCTATTTAGACATGTGAGTCTAATTTATGTGAATTAAATGCTTTAAGTATTGCACTGAGAAGAGATCATTGATACAATGGGAAAAAATGTTGGCAAGCCATGCATCTTATACAGGGTTAATACATGAACACCATAAGGATTCCAAACAAATCAATAGCAGAAGATAAAATAACCCAGTTTAAAAAGTCAAAGAACCTAAATAAATATTTCTCAAAAAAGATACACAAATTCCAACACATTGATGAAGAAGTGCTTGCCTTCACAATTCATCAGAGAAAAGCAAATTAAAACACAGTGAAATATTACAGTAATTCATAGTTTTTACAGGTGCTATGCTATTACCAAAAAGATGAAAGGTAAGTGTTGGTAAGGAAGTAGAAAAAAGGAATCCATTCACATGACAAGATAGAATATTAATTAGAACTTCTTATGAAAACAGTATGGAGATTCTTCAAAAATTTAAAAACAGAAACATCACATAATCTAACGACCCAACAGTAGAGTATATACTCAAGAGAAATCAAGTCAGTATGACAAGAAATACATACAGTCATGTGTTATTTACAGCATTATTTCTAATCGCTAAGACACAGAACAACCTAAATGTCCATCAGCTGATGAATGGACAAAGAAAATACGACATAGATACACAGTGAGTGCTAAACTACCTTTAAAAAGAGTGAAAATGTGTCCACTGGAACAACATGAAAAAGGAGGACTTTATCCTGAAGGAAACAAGGTAGTCACAGAAAGACAAATCTTGTAAGATCTCGATCACATATGGACTCTCAAAATGTTGAACTCAGAAACAGAATAGAGCAGTAGATAGCAGGGTCACAGCAGGGGAGTTAGAAGGGGGTGAGGCAATGCTACTCAAAGGGCTAAAATGGGTTAAATGAAAGGCATAAGGGTTAAATGGAAGGTATAGGCTCTGAAGGTCTACTGTACAAAATAACAATGTAATGTCTACCTGAAAGCTGGTAAGTGAGTAGATCTTAAATATTCTTACCGCAAAAATAAGTATGTGAGTGGTATTTCACTTAGATTTAATCTTTGTACACTCACTATATATAGATCAAAAAACCATATTGTACACCTTAATATAGAAAATTTTACTTGTCAATTAAACCTTAATAAAACAGAAGGGAAAAAGCTGAGTGATTTTTTAAAAAAATGAATTTTACATGAAGAAAAACCTTGAAGACCAGTGTATGTGTTCCTTTTAGGAAATCATAAAAGAAAGCTGATAACAACTAAGTCCTCTTACTATCTTTTCATTTTAGTCTATCACTTATGTATGTAAACATACGTTCCATATAGTACCACTTCACAAATTATATATTAAAAAGACCTGTCACTTTGGAAAATTCTCAACACACGCAATATTTGTAACTGATAGAAAGGGGTTTTTTTTTTCCTATTCAGACTGCTCACAAAAGAAAGAGGTTCTATGTATTTTGTTAATACAATTGCTTTCTTTATGGAGAAGATATTTCAACTGATACTTTTTTCTTTAGTTTTCAGACATTGATGGTCTTATGAATAATTGTACATTCAAAATCTAAAAAACATAAATTAAAATCCTGCCTGTAAATACAAAGTAATTGTTTTTTATATTCTTCCCCTATCAGTGTTCATGTCATGGCCTCTATTTCAGTTGGAATCAAAATTCTATTAATAGCTTACTATTTATGTTATTTTCTTACACATTACTACAATATCTAGCATAGCTAAGTTTTCTTTATGACATCCATCTTCACTCTATAAAAGACACGGATAATAAGGAAAGGGAACAGTATTAATATCCTAGTCCCTTCTAGGCACTCTATACTCTATATTTAATATAGTAGCTAAAAAAATCCCATGAAAACTCCTATTTTCACTGTTTCATTAATGAAGAGACTGAGACTCATAGATGTTAGAGGGCTTGCTTAAAAGCATATAGTTAATGAATGGCAGGCCAAGAAATATTTGATCAACTTCTAATGCTATTCCTAATGTAGAAAAGTTGTTTTCTGTCTTTACAGAAACTTTTGCCTCCCAAAATACTTTCTCTGTGTTATGTATCCTTACAACCAAGACAAAAATGAAGATTTTCCTATTTAATACTTCTACAAAAACTCTGGTGTATTAAATATGTTTTTGTTTATTTTTGTGTTTTGTATTTGGGGAATATTGTTTTGTTTTATGTTACTAATAGTTGAACCCAGAAACTGACATATGCTAGGTACACACTCTGCCAATTAGCTACATCCAAGCTCCTTTAAATTTTTAAAAAAATTTTTTAAAATTTTGACACAAGTTTGCCCAAGCCAGCCTCAAATTGAGATCTTCCTGCCTCAACCTACCATGTAACTAGGATGCCAGGTGTGTACCAGCACACCCAGCGAATGTGTTGTTTTTAAAATATGAATGATCCAAAACATTTGCTCTAGACTTATGTCTATAATCACCCCTACACTTAGCCTAACATATACTTTACCAATTTCTGTTACTGAGATTTTAAACTTAAGTTCAGTTTAATTGTGTTACCTCCTTCCATTTCTCTTGGTCTGCTCTACCTAGAAACATTCGCTCTTCCACTCAAGGATCCAGATATTAGTAGTAATTGCTACAAACTGTGGGAATTGCCCAGTAAGCCAAAGCTCTGTGCCCCACCCTACCCCCACCCCACCCACCATTTGTCACAGACAGTAAAAGGGGCACTTCTCATCTGGCCAGCAAGGGAGTGTGGAGATGATGAGTGACCCCAGTTAGAATATATATATATATGTAATATATATGGGGGGGGAGTCAGAAAAAAAATTCATATAACTAATCATACAAACAAGAAAAACACTAGAGATATTGAGGAATAATAATACTACTTTACATACACTGACATATTATTGGGTTCTGAGTACTTCACACATGTATTTAGTTTTAAAACAAGTATATTATAAAGACACATACTTATAAAAGTGAACTGAGAAGCAGAAATTCTTAATAAAATGGCCTACCTGTTTTTTGCACATACTAGCCCCACAAGTTTTTAATTAGCACCTGTTACCAGTACATAATGTTCCCATTCCTTGTGTGGAGTTGGTTCCTGTGTGTAACACATCTTAATGCTTTTGTTCATCTTATTTCCTTCCACTTCTTCCTCCCTCATCTCTTGATCCCTTTTCCATTTGAGAAAGATCTATCTCCCTACTTGCTGTTATCTATTTTCATTTTGCTCTTCATTTATAATTTAAGTTTCTCATGAAAAAGAAACCATGCAAGATTCAAGTTTGTGTGCCTAATTTATTTCACTTATCACTTTTTACATTTTATTTTAAAGAGAGACAAAAACACAGAAAAGAAAAACAAAAAATAAGAGACATACAAATAACAACTACAGGAACAACAAAAAACCCAAAACAATGATCAGTTTTGCATGTCTATAGATCTGAGCAATGCCTATCATCTTGTTTTGAAAGCCTGTCATTATGGTCTCAAAATGCATCCATTTTCCTACAACCATATGCCATGTGGCAATACATTGCTCAATTTCTATGTAACAAACTTGAAAATGTTTATGAAATAGAGGGTTAGCTAGGAAATAATAATTATAAATATAATAATATATAATACTTAAGAATGGAACATAATTGATATTATAAAAAATATATAATCTGAATAAATCATCAAGTAATATATGGAGAAAGCTACAATCTTGGCCTACTTTTTTAAAAAAAAGATAAATCAACACATAATTTCAAGAACTCTATGACTTGTACATTTTCCTTTTATTTTCTAAATATTGAAATCACAGCAAATCTTGCTAATAATAGAGGAAATAAACTTTAAAATCAGAGTGAAACTATACTACATTAAAATAATTATAATTTTAAAAATTTAAAGGGAATCCAGGTTGGTGGCTCCTGCTTGCAATCTCAGGACTCTGGGAAGCAGGTAGATCGCAAGTTTGAGCCCAGTTCAGGCAACTCTGTAACCTGTAAAGACTCTGCCACAAAATTTTAAAAAATAAGATAAAAGATCTCCCTGATTGTGCAGAGGACCTGGATTCAATTCCCAGTGCTGCTAAATAAACAACAGATGAGCAATACATTTTGCCATTCATTCGTTTCTTCACAAAGGGGAAGTGCTTGCATATACTCACACAAAATATTTCAATACCTAGAAAAGGTATCTATTCCCCCTGCTACCTATAGCCTCCTGAACTGGTCTCATCATCCCTGCAAACTACCTGCAAAAGAAACTGGGACAAGTCACCCTTTCCATATTTTTAGAAATAGGAAATATGTTTAGCAAGTATCTTGCCAATTTCTGCCGCCGTCCACATTTTTCACATCCAAATAGCCACCTGGCTCTTCCTTAGAAACACTGGAAACACTCATGCTCTCTCCAAGAGGAGTCAACATAAAAGTCACCTAGTCCTTGGCTTCAGCTCTTGTCCACATGATGCACAATCTTTTCCTGCATGTAAAACAGCCAGTCTCTTCAGTTTTGTTCTTTGTCTACTTAGCCAACATGCATTACTAAAGTTCTTTTTGCCAATACCTTCATTTAGAGTGCATTAGAAACATGATCCTCCTTCCAAGCATTCCTCAGAACCAATTATTTTACCTAACAAGTTTTGGTACTATGCCATCTACTGACTGAGTGATACTATAAAAAAATAAAACTAAAAGAAAATCATGATGCCCTAGCTATCCGAGGATAAGCATGCAATTCGTGATATGATTCACTACCTAATGAAGTGGGCTCTTCATGATGAATTTCTTTCCTGTGGCAGTATTAGGAATTTCTTCCTATCATCTGGTGGTTTTCAACACAAAGACAGTTTGAATCATTTCTGTCTTTGTCTGTGCCAGTACAAAATAATATAAGTTTGTGGCAAACTTACTAAAATGTGACTTGAAATCTTGAGCTTAGAAAAAATACAGAGTTTCAGAGAATGAATTTAACAGCAAACTCCTTGGTTTCATCATTTTTTCCCACCTGTACTTTCCATCATTTCTCATTCTTAAAGTATGTATTTGTTTTGTTTTGTTATATTTTTAACCAACTTCTTATCCCCTTAGAATCTAAGCTAAAATACAAAAGCAAGCAAGTAAACGTGGGAAAATAAAGAATACAGGTTTATGACGATGTGAAGAGTATCATCTTTGAGCTCTTTCTCCCTTAAAATGATACAGTTACAGAATGAAAGCAAACATGGAGAACAAAGGCTCTGAAACTTTTATTGGTTTTGAAAGTAACAGACATCTAGATAGGCCAATATTCTTCTTTTTAAAAAATGACCTGAAATACAGAAGATGCCACTTAAGTTGTTTTTAATTTGCTGATGATTGACAAGGTAAGCCAAGAGGTCTCCCACTTTCTCTCTGGAAGGGACATTGCAGCAGCTGCTCACATACAGATTAATGGTCCATATATTCTAGTTTCTTGTTGCTGACCAGCTGATAAGGCGCATAATTGTCCTTAACAATTGGGCATAATTTATTCCTGCCTTGGGTGGCTGTTACCTTCAGCAATTAAAGCATAGTGACTAATGGACCCTGCTATGGTACCCTCACAATTTAGCTGAATCTGCTATTCCTACTGATTGTATACGGCATATCTACACATTGACAGAAATTTACACACAAGAGCATTTCAGCCCAGAAAATGTTCTTCAATTCTCCTAGATTTCTAGCAAATGTCATAAAATAGATGTTCTACCTGATTTTGACGAGGTGTTCTCTCCCTAAGGAGTCAGGGCACATTTAGATCTAGCCATTGTTGGGATTAGTATTGTTGCCCTTAGCTTACTGATGCACAGAACTTCACATGCAAGCTCATCAGCATAAGAAAGTGATGTCAGAGCCAGCACTGATGTGCATAGGCATCGCTTGAACCAACAAGAATGTTCGACTCTAGAAGCATTTCAACACACCATCAATTTCTAGGGTTTTCCGTTAATTGCCATTCTGTCACACACAGGACATCAGGAATTTTCTCCCAGAGAGAACAATGAGATATTTCTATTAGCTTGTGTTATGCCCACTTTCTGAAAAATTAGGCAAGCAGAAAGAGTAGTGATTAAAAAGGGAGGCATAGTATATGAAAAATATTTCCATATGCCTCCTCCACAGTCTCCTAAAAACACACACACTGTAGCAAAGAGTTCTCCAGATGTCTCATTATCAGACCTGCTTCTCACCCAGAATGACTTCTAAAACTTTCCAAAGCAGCCTCTTAGGTCTTAGTAAATCATTCTCTGTTAAATTTGAGTCACAGAAAATTCCCAAGATTGTACTTTCGTTATATGTGTCAACACTTATCTCTTCTCAACCTTTCACAGGAATTAATTCCATAAATAAAATACAACTCGAGGCAAAAAGAATCCTTAATTTTGGATGTAGCTCACAGTTTGTAGAGATTTCAGTCCATACTGACTGGCTCCAAGGCAAGGCAGAGGAGAAACAAACAGTCCACAGGAGGGAAGGCAGAAAGCAACAAAGCAGCAAGCAGCAGGAGCAAGCCTCTCTTTCCCTTCTATGCCGTCTAGGTTACAAGCCTTTTGGGTGGTGTCACCTACACCCACGTTGGGCCTTCCCATTATCCACACCCAGAACAATGATAAACAAGTTCAGTGGATTAATCCAGAACCACACACCTTTATTCCCAGTACCACTCACCTTAGATCCAGCCACCTCTGTAAAGCTCACCTATGCATGCCTGTGCCTTTGTGGGGACACCTACATACAAACCATAACATGCAAATCCTGTCTTCTCAACCTGAGAATGACTTCTAATGTATTCCAAAGCTGCCTTTTAGGTATTAGTAAGTCACTATCTCTGCTAAATTTAAATCACAAAAAATTGCCAAGATTATATTTTTGTAATATATATGTCAACACTTAGCTATTCTTAATGTCTCACAGGAATTAATTTCATAAGTAAAATACAATTTAAGGTAAAAAGAATCCTTAATTCTGAATGCAATACCTTTCAGATTTTCTATTTCTCTTGCCATTAACAACCAACAGTAAAAGAAAAATGAGCAATCCTCAGCCTTTTGATAAACAGACATTTTTTCTTAATCACAGAAATTACTTAACTCTTAACCCTGAAGGACCCTCCAGGAGGTTGTTTAATTGATCATTCTACCAACAGTAATCCTTCATTAAGTCATATGGCAAAGATGGTAAGTGGTCCACACTATGATAAAAGATCTCATCATTTCATTTCCTTAAAAAGAATTCATTTGAGCTTGTAATTAGTCTTAAAATGCTTTTCATTATTTAAATAGCAGTATTGCTATAGAAATAAAGAAGTAATAGCATATTAACATCAGACTATTAATCATACACACAGAGAGAATATATACATATAGATAGAGATCTGAATTGTACTAAAGTTTTCTTCATTGAATAATCTTATCTTGTCCTAAATACCAAAAAATTATGGGCTCAATAAATTTCCTAACAAATATTCTAAGTAATTCTTCTGGATTACTTTTCTCTCTTTTATTTAGTTCCTTTTTTAACTCTTTACATTTCAGTCATTTGGAGAATACAATTCTTTTTTATTAATTTACAGAATTGTGCAACAATCACCACTATTCAGTTGAACGTTTTCATTATACCAAAAAGATTCCTTGTGCCATTTGTTTTCAATCTCTCTTGTCACCAAAGGCCAGGCAGGCATTAATCTGTTGTCCAAATACATTTAGTTTTTCTAAATTTTTTATATAAATGGACTCACACAACTTTTAGCCTTTTGAATCTGTTTTTTTTTCCATTTAACAGAAAAATGTGAAGTTCATTTATGTTTTAGCATGCACAAGTACTTAGCTTTTATATATGAGTAGTATCCCAGGATATGCCAATTACTGTTTACCCATTGGTCAGGAAATTTTAGTTGTTTCCATTTTTTCTTTGTTATGAATAATACTGTTGTAGACATTCACATACAAGTCTTGAGTGAGCATATGTTTTTATTTCTCTTCAATAGATATCTAGAATGGCACCATAGGCTTGTATAATATATTCATATTTAACCATTTAAAATGCTAAACTATTCTACAAAGTAGCTGTACGATTTTACATTTCTATCAGCAGTGTTTCAGAGTTTCATTTTCTCCATATGCCTGTAGATGATTGTTATTACAGTATCTTTTCAATTATGAGCATTCTAGTGGGTATAAAGTTCTATTTCATAATGGTTTTAATTTTCAGTTTCCTAATAACTAGTAATGTTAAATATATTTGTATGTTTATTAGCATTTCCAGTGTGGCTACCCAAATATTTTTCCAATTTTTAACAGTTGATAGAAATGTTATTCATATAAGATACGGTTCATCCATTAAGTGTACAGACTCACTACTTTTCAGTGTAGAGTTATGTAACCTTCACCATAATTTATTTTTAGAATACTTCATCATCCTCAAAAGAAATTCTGTACACACTAATGATCAATTCTCATTTCCTGTCTACCTCAATATTTATATATGTTTATTTGATTTTAAGTCATGAGTTCTTTAGATATTCTTGATATAAATAATTTATCAGATATATGAGTTACAAATATTTTATCCCAATCGATTGATTTTCTTTTATGCTTTCACATTTGATGTCAGATTTAGCCATGTTTCCTCTACGGACTGTCTTTTGGTATCTTATCTGAAAATTCTTTGCCAAATACAAGGTCACAACAATTATTAAAGTGCTTGGCCTTATGAAAAAACTATTATGCTATTCTTGTGGAGAAAATTGAATCTCATAAAGTTAACTAACTTCCATGGGTTTTACAAATTAATAACTGAGCTACATTTTACCTTTCCATTACAGAAAGACATTAATACAGATTTTCTTACCTTAAAATTGCTTTAATATATACTTATAGAACTCTGCATATTTAAATTGAAGCTTAAGAGTCAAAAATTGGTATCTACAGAACTGCTTCAGGTAGAAAGCAAGTGGTACCTGTAATTAGGGAAGGTGTGTGCTATGGACATTTGCGGAACTGCGTGACTGACTTGCTAACCTAGTAATAAAAGTAAAAAAGCACTTGATTTTGTTTAAAAGGAATGGAAAGAGATCCACTAGGAAATTTAATGGTTTATAGTATTAATACATTAATTTATTTTGAATTAATTTTTTTGAACTATGTGATAACTTTGCAATGATTTATCAGAAAAAGTTTCAACATTGTGATAAACAACAGAAGTTATGAAAAATTGGTATGTCTCATGTCATAAAGAAAAGAGAAAATCTCTATTACTAGTTTCCTTTCTAGCCTCTGTGTTATTGTACAGAAAAAAGGTAAAAGTATAAAACTCAGCAATAAAAATATCAGAGTCAAAATCCTTTAGTAGGCTTTTTATATCCTAAGGAAATTTACTATAATATTAGTGATTTTTCATTGTGGCTTGGCATTCATGTTATCTTTTGATATGTATCCTATAAAAATGCAACCTTTTGACATCTTATGGTGATAATCAGATATCAAGAAAATTTGATAATAGTATAGTAGCAAAAAATAGCATCAAGGACATCATATACAATACATTCATCATATGTTTCTGTTGTTTAAGAAAAGCCAGAAGAGGTCCACCTTGGGTATGATTCTTCATAACCCTTGGCACCTTCATTTTATAATTTTCAGCAGCCATCTGTGCCCTTACCTGTACTCACACATTGTTTCCATCACTCTTCACAGCTCAGCATCTTTACCTGTCAAAGCCCAGAATTACAATCTGAATGAATGAATCCAATGAAGCAATTTACATTGTGCCACCAAGCTGTACTACGAGAATTAAATATCTAGATAACATGGCATTATAGAAAGGCTATGATTTGGTTTCAGTAAAAGAGAATTTTACTAGACCTATTAAGAGTAGGTCTTATGAGTTAGACTTTAGAGTAAAAATCACTCCCAAGTTCAGTTTTCTCAACTATGAAATAAATATGGGAACAGTGGACCCTTCTTTCCAAAAAGGTTGTATGCCTAATTAAAATTATATGTAATAGACTTATGACTTGGAAGCTGAATTAAAATCTCTCCTGATATTTAGGCACATTTGTGCAAGAGTTGGACAGGGTAGAAGGGACACTGGAGTGCAACTCCAGAATGCATGACCTGTGTGTGGTCACAGAAAGGAGACGGGATCATGAGAGAGGTAGACAGAATGCAGAGGGTAAGCCAGAGAACAATTTCTAGTGATAACCCCAGGGCGCACAAAATCATGGGTACAAAGCACCATCCATGTGCCTGTGAGTTTTTGAAAAGCCTTTTTAAACTGTCTTCTTCATAATTTCACTATATACATTTTTATAGTTTTTTCCACACTGGGAAATGAACACAGTGCCTTGTGCATACCAAGTGTTCAACCACTGACCTATACTCTTAGCTTCAGTGGGATATTTTTGTGGTATCACTTTAGTATTTCATATATTTATCACTTGCCACCAAAAATTTGCCTTTTAAACTGACCTGTATCAGTTGCTTACAATAAATCCCATCGACTAATATTATAGCTTAGAAACAGAGCTTTTATAACGTATCACCAAATATTCCTTCATCTTTATTGGTCCTCTGTCTTTGTGGTCCAGTCGGCTTGTACCTCACTCAGTGATACAGTGACTAACAAAGTGGTAATAGGAACTATCCCTACATGCTCAGTTCTACTTCCTACATGGTAGAAAAGAGTCAAAAGTATGTTACTATTCTTCAAAGCAGAGGTTTACAAGCAAATCCTGTGTATATTCTCACTACCTGAATACCAGCTAACCCATAAGTTCCTGATGAAAACTCAGTGAGATGACAATTGTAAAGTCAGAGTGTTTGGTATGAGGTAAGCATTAAAAAATTGCCAGCTGTTATTTTAGATTTTCTAATTCAACATAAGTTCTATTTCAATGAATTTCTCTGAAATTCTTCAAAACATGAAGTTTTTTCTAAAAATAAATATATATGCATGACATATGAAGTTACCCCTTTGAAGTGCAATATTGCATATGATTAAAATGAGAGGAGATGCATCATGGCAGGCAGAGACAAGTGCACTCTCACAGATGGTCCTGAGATGTTCACACAGGTCAGTAAAACCGTGACTATACCACATGGTAGGGAGATCAATCACTGGAGCACAGCTTGGAGAAGACAGCGATGGGTGAAATCCAGACACGGAGGTGGTGGAATAAGTGGGTTACAGCTCAACTCCAGCATAGTGTATAAAGTACAAACTCTTTCAGGAGAAAAGACAGATGGGGGCAGCCCAGCACCCAGCATACACACCACTGCTCTCAGTACAGGCGGAATGGATCTCCTGCTAAGGCATGGGCTCCAGAGTATGAAACATTCAAGAAGAAAAGCCTCCCTGAACCTAAGTGATCTAGGCACAGTGAGACAGAGAGACCCAGAAGGTGGGAACGACAGGGATAGAAATGTCAGGTACCAGGAGCAGACGGAGACAGAGGCACAGTCTGACGTAGCAAGAACTGGAGCTAGGAAGAGACCCAGTGTGCTCCAGCAGAGCTAGAATAACAAGTGCTGCCCCAGGGTGATATGGACGAGATGCTGCTGCCTCTGAATAGGGTCTCCTCCACACCAGCACCGCGAAACCTTGGCCCACAGAGAAACCCCAAGAGCCATGGCAGCTGAAACTCACAGGCCCCAGGGCAGAGAACTCTTTCTCTTGATGGGAGCTGGGATTGTGTCTTTCCTGGCCTTAGATGCCACTGGAATTGTGGCCCAGAGAGTCTGGGCTATAAGCAGCAAGCTGAGGACCAGAGGGAGGGACAGGGTGGAGCTAGCTGTAGAGGTTATAGAACAAACATGGCCTCTTATCCTAAGGCTGACCCTTGGCCTAGTGCAGGGAGCGCCACAAGCCATGGTTCCCAGTAAACTAGAAGTTCTTAAACACAGAATTCTAAAGACAACAACCCTGCCAGACCACCCTGGGATATTCTTCCTCACCAACACGGTGGAATAATTATCCTGTTCTCCTCCTTGTGTCTTTCCTCCTCCTCCACCTCCTCTTTTTCTCCTCCTCTTCCCCCTCCTTTTCTTCTTCTTCAGACTGATTTTATCTATCTATGGGGATAACTGTGTGAATTACATTTTGGTTCCCACTTTTACAATATTCTGTATTATACTGTCACATATTTCTGGATCAAGGATTGCTTCATAGACATATCTGGCTTTACTTCACTGTTGCTCGATAGTTGAATACAACTTCCCTGCTTCTGTCATCTCACATTTATATACTCTTCCTTTCTCTATATCCCACAACCTTCTGTCTCTTGGGTTTTCCCTGTTGTCTTTTTTAATCTTTTTCTATTTTATCTTTTCCACTATTTTAAATTCTATCAGAATTAAAATGATTATCATTAAGATTTAGTTTTTATAGCATATTTGATTACTCTCTCTGTCTCTTCCTGGGATAGAGAAATAGTAAAAATCTCTTATGACAAGTTCTTTATTATATGGATATATATATATATATATATATATATATATATATATATATATATGGTTAGCCCCTCAGGTGGTGTTATTAGTGGTAGCTACTCCCTCCTCTCAACACTGTTAGGAGCTGAACCTAGCATTCAAAACAGAGTTGGGAGAAAGTCTCACATGGACATATACTCACAACCCTGGAAGCATCACAAAGAGGAAGCCACTCACCAAACAGACATCCACATGGCAGTAGGAGACTCTGCTTTTCTCTCTGATCTGTAAACTTCAACACAGAATCACAAATGTCATGAGAAAACAAGGCAACAAGATGCCTTGAAATTTATCTATCTTCCAATTTGCTTTTTTTGTATATATAAATATTTTTCCTCATTTAAGGGAAAACATGCCTGTTTAAACTTGCATGACTAGTTTATTTCACTTAACATTATGCTCCCAAGCTGTATCCACTCACCAACAAATACCTCAAGTTTATCTTTCTTTATGGTAGAATACTACTGTATTGTGTATAAATACCACATTTTCTTTATCTATTCATCTGTCGATGGACACCTATGCCATTTCTAAGATCAAGCTATTATAAATCTTGCTGCTAAAAATGTGAATATGCATGTATTCCTGTAATATGCTGATTTTTAACTCTTTTGGAACAATACTGAGAAGGGGACTAGTTGAGTCAAGTAGAATTTATATTTTTAGTTTTTGAGGACTTTTCACACTGATTTCCATAGTGGCTTACATTAGTTTTACATAGTGGCTTATATTTGTTTACATTCCCACAAACAATGTAGAAGTGTTATCTTTTCCCCACATCTTCACCAGCATTTTTTATTATTACATATTTTTATGATAGTCATTCTTTCTGGGATAAAATGGTACCTCAGTGTAATTTTAATTTACATTTCTCTAATGGTCAGTGATGTTCAACCTTTTTCATATATTTATTAGCCATTTATATACAAATAAAGAGCAAAATAATAGATAAATAAGAAGTAGGAAGAAGTTCAAATAATTGCCCAAATTACGTATTCCACTGTTTCAGAAGTATTTTAATATATATGTCAATTTGTTTCATTTATATTACCAGTTTCTATAATTCACTAATGGAAAGTTTGGGGCTGTTATTTGTTTATTTTTTAAATGCAAGAGAGAATCTTTTTTGTCTATGTCTCCTACTCTGATTACTTTGAAGACAATGATACACAGTGGGGGTTTGTTTGTTTGTTTGTTTGTTGGAAGTTTTTGGCACCAGGAATCCAACTTGTGCTTGCCAGGCAGGTGCTGTGCAACTGAGCTGTATCCCCAGCCTGATACACAGGGTACTATCTATCATTATTCTCATTATTTTGCTGTTAGATTTTGTTTTATTTTTTTCATAAAATAAAAAATTTAAGAAAAAAGATGCTTCCCCAAATTCTTAACTCCTCAAAACCTGATTCCACAAATACTGAAGGCAATGAACTAGCAGATAAGAATTGACAACAGCTATAGTTAAAACTATTAATGAGGTCAAAGGTGTGACAAATAAGCAGATGAATGAATCAATTATTAAAATTACCAATTAGTTCAAAAAAGGTACAAATAAGCATCTGAAAGAATTTTTAAAATTCAGGATATGAAAGAAAACTTCAGAAAGGTATAGAAGGTATGAAAAAGAATCAAGCAGAAATTCTGGAAATAAAAACCACAAGAAGCAAAATTAAAAACTCAATTGAAAGGCTCTGCAGTAGGCAAGATGAATCAGAAGGAAGTATCTGAGGATTCAAAGGCAAGGTGAACATAGTACAGCATCCATCAGTAACAAAGAAAAAAGAACAAGAACTAATGAGAACACCACCAAGAGCTCAAAGACAACTACAAAAGAACTGAAAATCATTGTCCTTGAAGATGTTGTCAAAGTACAGGTTAATGGCATGGAATATCAATTCACTAAGATTACTGAAGAGAATTTCCCAAACCCATAGATGAGATGGATATGCAGATACAGGAGGCAGTTAAAGAACTAAATAGACATGATTAGAAAAGAAACTTTCATGATATATCATAGTTAAAATGCCAAAAATTCATAACAATGAAAGAATATTAAAAGCTAGTACAAAGAAGTACCAAATGATTTATAATGGCAAGCCCAGAGGACTAACAGCAGATTTGTCATTGGAAATTTAAATGCCAGGAAGGATTGGGGTAAAGTTTTTTAAGCCCTTACCAAAAGAATTGCCAGTTCCAATTGTTATATCCTACCAAACTATCCTTCAAAATCAAAAAAGAACTAAAGTTCATCTATGATGAAGACAAAAGATACCTATTGTCACCAAATGCATTAGCTACTTCCTTCTTCCTTGGTACAAAATGCACAATACAATTTAATACAGGAAAAATTTATTTTGGTTCAGTTTGTACAGGTTTCAGACCACAGTTAGTTGGAACCAAGGCAGGGGAGGAGAAATAGCAAAAGCGAAATAGCAAATGGCATGACAGTGGGAAGCAGAGAGCTATCATGGAAAAAGAGAAGGAGACGTACCCTTCCAGGGCATGCCAGTATGGCCAAACTTCCTTCACGTCCCAGTAACATACTTAGCTATACTTACCAGTGAACAAATCCACTGGTGATGATCACACCCCCATGATTCAAATCACCCTGCAAAAGCCCCACCTATGAGCACATGAAGTTTGGACTATGTCTTAGTTACTGTTCTCTCATTGCTGGGACAAAATACCTGGCACCCAAAGTTAAAGAGTGAAAGGTATATTTAGCTCAGATTATAGAGGTTTCAGTCCATAATCTCAGCTGGTTCCAAGGCAGAGTGGCACGTGGCAGAGGAGCAATAGTTTATGCTGTCAGAAGACAGAAAATGCAATGAGAGAGACAGAGACAGACAGAGACACAGACAGAGACAGAAGACAGAGAAGCGTCTTTCTGTCCTTCATATTGTATGCTGGCTACCTACCCTGGGGCAAGTGTTAGCAATCACACCTTTAATCCCAGCACCCTTAATCTCAACACTAAACTACAAATCAATCACCAACTGTAGATTCAGCTACCAAACCCCATCTAAAAGTACATGAGGCTTTGGTTGTACATCTAGACACAAACCACAGTGAGAGGCATCTAGATATAAACTATAACACCAAGTCAGCATTGCAGAAAATACTTAAGGAAATTTTCAACAGAGAAGATGAGGACAACAACCATAAAGCCAGGAGAGAGAATAAATGTCACTGTGAAAGTAAATGAGAAACAGAAATGAACTAAACCCAGAAAAACAACAGAAGTACAGGAATTACTACACAACATTCAATAATAACACAATGTAAATGGTCATAACTCTGCAATTAAAAGATATCAATTAGCAGATTAGATCAAAAAACAATACCCATCTATGTGTTGCCTGCAAGATAAACACCTCATCTGCAAAGACATATGGAATGAAAATTGGAAGATGAAAATTTATACTCCAAGAATCTGGAGCCTGAAAACAAGGAGGAATAGCTATCCTTACATCTGACAAAGTTGACATCAAACCATAACTAGTCAGAAGACCCAAAGAAGGTCATTGTATTCTGACAAAGGGAACAATTCATCAACAAGGGTTATCAATTGTAAATAAAAATGCACTGAATGTCAGTACATTCAATTTTATACAACAAACACTACTTTACCTAAAATAGCAGATAAACACCAAAACAATGATTGGGGTGGACTTCAATATCCCCACAGTCACAAATAGGTCAATCAGACAAAAAATTCAACAGGGAAATATCAGTTAAACTACTGATATCAATTGGATCAATTGGACTTAACATATATCTATAGAATGTTTCATCCAATGAGAGAAGAATACACATTCTTTTCAACAGGTCACAGAACCTTCTCCAACACAGACCATATTTTAGGTCATAAATTGTCTCAATAGATACAGAACTGAAATAACCTCATGTATTCTACCAGATTAAAATGGGATGAAACTAAAAATCAACAGAAAAGAAACTATGCAAACATGTTTATACACCGTTGTAATACTCATGTAATACACTCTTGAATGAGCAATGAATCACAGAAAAAATTAGGGGAGAAATTTAAAATGTCATAGTCAAATGATAATGGGAACATAAAAAATCAGAATTGCTGGTACACAATGAAAGCAGTTGTAAGAGGGAAGTTTATAGCTAGAAAAATAAACCAAATCCTAAATAAATAACCTAATGATGGATATACTGGTCCTAAAAAAACAAGAGCAAACCAAACCCAAAATTGATAGAAGAAAAAAATAATAATAAAGATCAAAACAAAAATTAATGAAATTGAGACTAAAAAAACCCCAAAGGATCAAAGAATCAAAATTTGGTTCTTTGGAAAGATAAACAAGATCAATAAACTCTTAGCTAAACTTACCAAAGAAAGAGACAGTAGGTCCATATTAATAAAATTACAAAAGGTGAAATTGCAACAAACACATCTAAAATCCACAGAATTATTAGAAATTATTTTTGAAAATTTACATTCCAATAAATTAGAGAATTGAGAATAGGTACATTCCTAAGTGCCTATGACTTACCAAAATTAAACAAAGAAAATGCAAAACTACCTGAACAAATAATAAGCAATTCAACTGATAAAAACCCTACTAAGAAAAGCGCAAGGTCAGATGAATTTACTGCTGAGTTTAACCAGGCCTTTACATAATTAATAACCATGCTCCTCAAAATTTTCAATGACGTAAAAAAGGAAGGAATGCTTCCACATTCATTCAATGAAGTGAGCATTGCCCCAACACCAAAACCAAATAAAGACACAACAAAAAAAGAAAACTACAAACCAATATCCTTGATGAAAACAGATGCAAAAATCCTCAGAGATCTCTGCAAACAGAATTCAATGACATGTTTAAAAGATCACTCACCATTGCCAAGTTGGTTTCTTTCCAGGGAAGCAAGAATGGTTCAACATGTGTAAATCAATAGATGCAATCACACCATACAAATAGAATCAAGATTAACCATATGGTCATCTCAATAGATGAAGAAAAACCTCCAACAAAATCCAGTTCCCCTTCATGGAAAAAAAAAAAAAACTCTGAACAAAATAGATACAGAAGGATTTTACCTCATAACAACAAATGCCATATAAATATAAGACCAAAGAACTCCACCAGAAAACATTTAAATCTTATAAAGTCAGTAAATGGCAGAATACAAAAATCAATAGTGTTCCTGCACACCAGTAATGAATTCACAGAGAAAGAAATCAGAAAAGCAATTCCACTCATAATACCAGATTTCAGGTTGTACTTAAAAGGCATGGTAACAAGAAACAACATAGTATTGGCTCAAAAAAAATAGGCAAGTAGACCAAAGGAATAGGCAAGTAGACCAAAGGAATAGAAGAGAACCACAGCTATGTGCTAACAAAGTGGTCAAAAATATATATTGGAGAAAACATAGCTTCTTTAACACATGGTGGTAGGAAAATTGGATATACACATGCAGAAGATTGAATCAAAATGGAAAGGGAAAAAGAAAAATTTGTATTATATATATATATATATATATATATATATATATATATATATTACTACAGACTACAGAATGAGGGAATATCTTTGCCAACTACTCTTCTAAAAGAAGATTAATATACAAGATATACAAGATATACAAGATTAATATACAAGATATACAAGATAGTTAAGATAACTATAAAGTTAACTTGTATTTGCTTCTTGAAAAGAATGTTTTGTGCTAATATTGTTTAGACAAGACGTTATGCCTGTCCTGTACTCTGAATAACTACTACCAAGACAGCAATAAGCAATGTATCAGTTATGACTGTTATATTAACCTGTTTTGAAACTCAGTATCATTGTTTGTTTTTTTCTCTTTAAAATAAAATCAAAATGGATCAAAGACCTAGGTATATAACTGGAAATTTTGAAATTGCTAAGATAACACTTGAAACCATCAACACAGATAAAGGTTTCCTAAATAGGATGTCAAGCACAGAAAATAATACCAAGAATTGATAAACTGGATTACATAAAGTTAAGTCTCCACAGCACAGGAAACAAGAGGGAAGAGACAGACTACAGAATGAGGGAATATCTTTGCCAACTACTCTTCTAAAAGAAGATTAATATCTAGAATATTTTTTAAAAAATAACCCCCCCCAAAAAATACAAATAAGGAAAAATAGACTGAATTTTCAAATAAAAAGTACAAATTGCCAATAAGTATATGCAAAATGTTCACTGTCTTTAGCTATTAGGGAAAGACAAATTAAAACTACACTGAGTTTCCATCTGACCCCAGCCAGAATGATTATCAACAAAAATACATATGTACACCCACAAACAAAAAATGCTGACAAAGGCAAGTAAAGGGACACTGTCCTTAGTTGTTAATGGAAATGTAAATTAGCACAACTACTATGGAAAATAGCATGGATGTTCCTCAAAAAACAAAAACAAATGAACAAAAAAGAAATATCATTTGATCTACCTATACCACTACTGGGTATATACCTGAAAGAATTAAAGACAACTTAGTTTATTGATACATGCAAACCTACATTTCAAATGGTGTAATTGACAATAGTTAAGCTGTGGAAGCAAACTAGATACTCATCAACAGGGATGAAGAAAAAGTTATATGGATATATATGCATAGTATTCAGTCATCTAGAAGAATGAAATCATGTCATTTGCAAGATAGACTGAACTGGACACTGTCTTGTTAAGCAAAATGAACCAGTCTTATAAAGTTAATTATCATATATTTTCTCTTACATTATAAATGTAAAGGATAGATAGATGATAGATAGATAGATCGATAGATAGATAACAGGAAACTAGAAGATAGACTGATAGAATTGGGGAAGGGAATCAGGGAGAGGAGTGAGAAAACAAAGAAGGGAGTAAAGGGAATAAAAATGATCAAAATAGGTTACATGCATGTACTGATTCCTGAAAATGAACATTACTAATCTGTATTATTAGCATGGCCTAAAATTCATGTTTAAAAATGCATGTTTAGGGCTAGGGCTATAGGGCTATAGCTCATCAGCAAAGCAACTGCCTGGCAAGCTTAAGGTTGTGAGTTCGATCTCTGGTACCAAAATAAATAACTAAATAAATGCATGTTTAACCATGGTTACCTAAAGCACACCTGTATGAGCTCTTTAGCAACATTAAAGCCCTGGATATTCTATAGTGCTGTATTAAGTTGTTCCCCCTTGCACACATTACATTTTCAAAGGGTACTCCAGGGTTTTCACTGTACTTCCTATGAATAGGGTGCTGTTCTTATTCCTGATGCTAATCCTTTTTTTATGCTCTCCCAATCTTAACTTTTCCAGCTTGTCAAAAACTGTGCCCTACCACTTTCATCTTATTCTGTGCATATTCAATATAGTTTGGATCTGAAATGTCTCTTATGTACTGAAGGCTTGGTCACCAGCCTGTGAGTTTACTGGGAGATGTTGCAAATTTTGAATGATGGGACCTAATGAAAGAACATTAGGTGACTGGGAGTAGGCCCTTGAAAGTGACACTGAAACACTGGTCTCTTCTTGTCTCTCTTTGCTGGCTAAATATCCTGAAATCAGAAGTCACTTCTGCCATGTGTTCTTACCTTGCCACAGGCCCAAAAAGCAATGGGTCGAAGTAATCATGAGCCGAAACCTCCAAACTGTGAACCAAATGAACTTGGCATTCTCAGAAGTTAATTATTTCATCTATTTTGTCACAGTGACAAAAAGCCAGAACAACATCTTAATGCTTTCTTTTCATGGATTGCATTCTGTCAGCAATGAAATATTCTTGAGCATTCCCTAAACCAATAAATAAATAAATAAATAAATAAATAAATAATAAAACATTTAGCTCCCCTGATATCGCCCTGAGTCCTGGCTTATCAGCTCATTTTCAATCCATCACATTCCTCTCCTTTAAAAACTCAGGTCCAAAATTGGTATTGATCAATGCTAGGCACCCATATACATGTTTAACATCAAGTAGGTTATATTAGTAAGCCAAAAAACACAAAAATACCAATCAGTTACAATGCTTTTATGCAAAACTATACCATTTGGTCACATACAAGGAAGCTATCCTAACTCTGAACATGTAAATTCTATGTAATTTGAAAAATAACATTTAAAATAATCTTAAAGAGAGGACTCTATTGCCTTTCTAATTCTCTTAGGCATGCAGGGTCTTAATCTGATTCTGGCTCTATTCTCCACTTATCTCCACTCATGTTATTTACCTGCCACAACTCCACAATAAAACTTGTGACCCAAAATAAATCCACTGAAACTGCTTTTGTCAGTGTCACCAATGGCTGCCTTATCACTAATCCAAGTGGCCATGCTCCTTTAATTTACCTAATATCTCTTCTGAATGTGTCAGTGTTGACCCGTGTCTGCCTGACATCTTCTATTGACTTGACTTAACGCTGTGTTTCAGCTTTGCTACAATTCTCCCAAATCCCTGAAAGATTCAGACTCTCAGTCTCACCTCCTGTCCTTGCACTTTTCACCACTGTGTTTCAGTGCACATCACCGTACCTGTCACATAGTAGATAGCAGGTACTCAGGAAAGATGGATGAACTCATTGTTGAGGACCTGAATCTGATTATCCATGACACTAGAGCTTATATTACCTGTTAGACTCCCATATCTCCACTGATTTTGTGTCATAACTCATCTCTCTTTATATTCCCTACCTGTTCCCTGCAATTTCTGAATTTTTCTCTTGATTCTTTGACTCTTAACCTCTTTAAAGTCAAACAAGACACACATAGATATACAATCAGTAGTATTTTATACAGTAATAATAAAAATTCAAAAGTTAGATTTTTAAAAATTTATAATATTGAAAGGAATAAAATTCCTAGGAATAAGCTTAGCCAAGAGGTGAGAAATTTATATACTGAAAATCACAAAGCAATGATAAAAGAAATGAAAAGACACAAATAGATAGAAAGATATCTTGTGTTCATGGATTGAAATCCTTCTTCACATGTGACCCAAGTGATTCATAAAGTTAATGTAATTCCTATCAAAATCTCACTGGCATTTTTTAAAGCCAGGAAAAAAAATCCTAAAATGAATACGGAACCATTCGAGACCCTGATTAGTCACAACAATTTTGAGAAAGGAAAACCAAAGTAAAGACATTACACTTCTTTATTTGAAAGCATGTTGCAAATCCACAAAGATCAAAAACATCTAAGTAATGTCACGGAGATGGACATCGACCAATGCCCAGAAATAGAAAGAATAGAAAGCCCTGAAATCAACCCACATGTATGGTCAAATGACCTTCATCTAGGGAATCAGGAATACACAATGAGGAAAGACTAGTTTCTTCAAAAATGGTGCTAGGAAAACTGGATATAACAGGTAAAAAAAAATTAATTAGACCTATGCCTTAAATCAACCCAAAGTGGATTAAAGACTTAAACTTGAAACCACAAAACTGTTTGAAAAAGAAAAAAACTTCATAACAGTCTTAGTAGTGATTTCTTAGATAGGATACAAAATGCATAAGGAATAAAAGCAAAAGCTACACAAATGGAGCTATAGCAATGCAAAAATTTCTGCATAACAAAGGAAATAATCAACAGGGTGAAAGGCATTTACAGAGTGAAAGCAAATGTTAACAAACCATATGCCTAGTCAGGATTATTATCCAAAATATGTAAGGAATTACTACAATTCACTAGCAAAAAATAACTGGTTAAAAAAATGGACAAAAGACTTGAGTAGACATTTCTCCAAAGAAGTGGTACAAATAGCAGGCAGGTATTTTAAAAAGTGTTCAACATAGATTCGCATCAGGGATATGTAAATCAAAATCATAATAAAGTATTATCTCGCCTTTGATAGGATGGGCAATATGAAAAACAAAAATTAAGACAGAAACCAGGAAGTAGCTAGTATTGGCAAGGCAGTAAGGAGGTTAAAATCCTTGTATTCTATTAGTAGGATTATAAAATAACTCAGTTGCTATGCAAACAGTACATAAGTACCTCAAAAAATTAAAAATAGAACTACTATATGATCTAACAATTCTACCTCCACATTAACATACAAAGTATCCAAACAGACTCTCAAACATATTTGCAAACTCATGTTCATTGCATCACTATTCACTATTATCAAGAGAGAAATAGCCCAAATGTCCATCAACAAATAAAGAAAACATGATACAGAGTTCTAATGGAATATTACCAGCCATTGAAAGAATAAACACCTACCATAAACAACAGCATGGATGAATCCAGAGGACAATACGCCAAGTGAAATAAGTCTGTCATAAGAGGACAACTATTGACTGATTTCACTCATATGAATTATCTAAAGTAGTCCAACTTACGGAAACCGAAAGTAGACTGGTAATTCCAGGAAGCGGGAGAGATGTGAAGCTACTGATCAGTGGGCATAGTGTTTCAGTCACACAAAACAAAAATTTCTAAAGATCTTCTGTACAAGATTATGCTTAAAGTTAAAAATACTGCACTGTTCCCCTAAGAGACATAGCTTAGTAGTAGAGCATTTGCTTACCATGGGCAAGGCCCTGGCTTCCATCCCCAACACTGCAAAAGAAAAAAAGAGTGAAATTATTACACATAATTGCTCTAGCTTTGCTCATTTCTTCTGTAACTTTCTATCAGCTTATATTTTATTCTCTAGTATACCCTTAAGCAACTATTTCATATAATTGTTTGTATGTGATAGTCTATCCAGTAACTTGAAGCTCTCAGAATGCTGTCATTTTACTCTTAACTCCCACTCCCTAACCCTCATCAATCTTCACCTTCTCAATTAGTTTGCATCCTTTTCTACACACATCCTTTCCCCTTTCCAACTTTCATCATTCCATGGGGCATCTCTATGATAATTACGTTTCTTTCTATATGGTTGGAGTATTCCATATTGGCCATTTCTCTCATTTTCATAGGCAGCACTCTCCTTTCTTGAAAAGATAGCTAGGTATTTGATTGACACAATTTCTATTACGTTTATTTTATTTCTTGCCTTAGGTAACTGCCAATCACTAAAGAAAGGTGGGCTTCATGTGTCTTTCTCATTCCCTCAATGCATAGTTTCACTTGCATGTTTAAACCCTTGGAAAAATTACTCTCTTAACAGACGTTAGTAAAATGCTACTTAGCCAGTCTCCCACCATTGGCTTGTTTTTATTCTTCAGTCTAGTTGATAAGTGATTTTGGTGCATAACTTCTTGATCTACAAATATGAAGCGATGATGTCTCTTTAGTAGAAATAGATAAACAGTAATTTGAATCATAAACGATAGCTGGTTTCTAGAAATATATCTCAAAATTTCCATAGGGATTTAAAAGTAGAAGCAAATCACTGTTGCATGAAAATGGAAGCTGATTTAATGAACAGGCTAATAATTTGAATGACAAACAAGGATAATTCAAGACAGAAAAACATGTTTCTGACACCTAAATTATGGCAATGAGTAAATACATCAGAGAAACAGGAAAATCACCAGATGGACTAAAATACATCAGAGAATTGGACTCCATTAGCAGATGAGGTCTGACATGGAAGACTACACAGTACGCAAGTGCATGTGTTTGTGTATTTCTAATATTTTCCTGATGATATAATCCCTGCAGAACATCCACAGGGAATAAAATAAGCCAAAAGAAATTCAGGGCCCTTCAATATCCACTATGCTGCATTTTTTAAGCAAGCACTTCATTTGACTTTTTTAAGATAAGAAGAAGGAAAGAGTGAATCAGAATATGCTTGTTTGCTTTTAAAATGAGAGACATAAAATTACTTTTTTATAATAAAAATTAAGGTTTTGAAAGTAATTGTTATGAAGCTAATATAAAAGTGAGAACAATTAGGTGTGCCATAACCCAATGCTGCTTTATCAAATCTGTAATTAGGACAACAACTAATGGTTTCTTAAAAAGAACAAAAGCAGTGATATTAAAGTACAACAACAAAACCCTTGGACCCATTCCAAATCTGTTTCAGGGATCATTTAAAAAGACAATTGATCTCAAAATGTATCAAGCAGTCATTATCTACTAGAGAAGTACAAGAGGTGTCGGTTTTGTTGCAATAAGAAACACAGGGTCTTGTGCAGTACAACCACTCTAGAAGTATTTTCGAAAGAACTGGAAACCAAAGCCTTTTAAAACCAGGTTCAACCTTTGTTTTCCATTTGAATAACTCCTCTCCACACAAATCCACTCAGCTCCTGCCTTTGTTGCCCACTGCATTTCTAGGTCTGCCTTGCCTATTGTGGATCCCATGTCTTGTCATTCCCTCCTTTTTTTCTTCTGACTCATGGAAACACTTCTTCTACACAACACCAGCATCTTACCCTTTCTGCACCGTTTCCACTAATATATAGAAAAGTCTTCCACTAGACTAAGTGGTCCTTAATTTTTTAAACTATATATCTTTATTTTCTCTTCTTGTTGCTAATTGAATTCTAGAATGTTTACATTCTTCCGGCATCCTTTAAAAGCAGATGTGTACCACACATCTTATTTTAATCTTTCTTACACACAGTAGACTATACATATGCAAGTAGCACTCAATATTTATTGAAAAATTTAAATGTGGACATGTGAATAAATGAATGTAAACTGAGGTTGATATCTTGATGTTTCTTTGGAGACAGCAAATTAATATTTGCTTCTTTTTCTATTTAGTTATCCATGAAAGAAAAAAACTATTAAAGAATGTCAGTGAAGCAATTATAGCAGAAAAGAGGAAGAATTAACAGAGAAAATGCTTTTGCACAAATTTTAGGAAACAATTACTAAAGAAAATATCACCCATGGACCAAACAGAAATAACTCAGAAATAGAAATAAATTGAGAGTCCAAAGAAAACCACATTTTCAATTATATATCTTTCTTTTCCATAATATAAAATGTAGGTATTAAAGTGCATATATTTAAACATTTTTTTCACCTTAGTCAGGGCAGTGATTTTAGCATCCAATGCATAGTAAGTGGCCAGTACATAATTGCAAATGCTATTCAATTTGGTAGCTTCACAATTCCCTTGTTGCCAAGGAGCAAAGCAAAAAAAGACTCTAGCCCTCCATTTAAAATAGACCTAATATTACCATTAAATTGAATATAATTAGAATTACAATTAAATGTTATACCATTTAGAAGAGAAAATTATTTCTCCATCAAGTTTTACAATGGCCTTTGGCATAGCACAGTGAAATTGGACCTTAAAATAAAATCTCAGTTAAATGCAAAGCTCAGATTAACTGACAATTTTCATACCTCAGAATTTCCTTATGTACATTTCTCTAGTGACCTTTCTAATGACAAAGCCTGAAATGATAGTCAATTAAATTTATATCCCAAGGCACACTATAAATTTGTCAGGCTCAAAACAAATGCACTGTGAAGTTCATAAAATCAGCTCTAGGTACCAAAGAGTGGGTAAAGAAAATGTAACAGGTCAATCCCTGGTCCTTATGTACACAGAAGTTCATGATACTCAAATCTGCATAAGGATGAAGGACCAAGAAAGACACTGAGAGCTCTCTAATGCCATCCTTTGAATGACCTCAGTTTATTGCAGCATCACCATCCACAAACAAAATGTGGTCTCATTTCAAGTTATGAAGTTTAAAGCAGTGCACCCCATGGGAGTGAAAGGGGAGGAACTGTCTAAAAAGGGGAGGCAGAGGATATTGTTAATGGGGTAACAAGATTTAAAATCTACATTCTTCTCATCACTCTGCTTGGATGGATTACGTGCTGTTCCACTTTGTCTACTTATACTAGACTTGAGAACATGGTCAGCTATCCCAAAAATAAGAGGACATATTATAGTAATCATCCCTAATTTTCCTATCAACTTAATCTGAAGCCATTTATAATTTATACTGTCTTATTATGACTGATCTTATTTGAATCTGGTTTGTTAGACTGCTACTTTGTATTGACTGATTTTATGTAAATCTGTTATGATGGATAGCATCAAGTCTAAATGTATAGGCAACTACACTGAAGATGATAAGATTCACTAAGCTACCCACTCTGGTTTGATTATTACTTGCTTTTGAAGTCTTATAATGTCTCCAATGCTTTGTTTTTATTAATGTTGTTATACACTGCTGAGACACCATAGTAACCATTGTAGATCACCTTGTATTGTGGTTTTATGTGACTTTGCTACCTCATGCTTTTCTAGGAATTGTTTTGTTTTATCTCGCTTTGTTTTGTTTTTCCTGCTAATACAGAAATAATAGATATACAAAAAAAAAGTTATGAAGTTTACAAGTTCACATGTGGGTATCCTCTCCCTGGTTAGGCACTGACAAACATTAACTGATTTGGGCAAATGTAATGCTCTTAGCAATCATTTTCTCTTGGGTTTTAATATCATGTCTTGCTCCTATGACTCGTATGTATTTCAAGTGAACTAATTTTCTTCATAAATTAACAAATGATAAATATTTATTTAAATTCCCAATTTATTCCTGTTCTTGTACCTTAAATGATGTCTAATGATGCCTTCTGTTATAAGTACCAGGCAAATATTGGACTCCATCACCATTTTTCAGGTACAAAACAATCAACCAATTATATTCTTCAAAGAGTAGATGTATGTCTAATATTTTGGGAAACTGTTGCCAGAGGAAATCTGACATCGTGAGTCATATTGAATATTTTAATTCACTTAGGAACCCTCTAATAGATGAATTATGCCCCTTATGTTCACCAATACTATGCACAGTAATAAAATCACAAATGTGGATCACTAAGATAGATCAGCTCCTAATATAAATGGAAGTGAATCGTCTTCTAGATCTGAAAAGATTATTTCTGAAATCATTGGCTTCATTTAGATTAGCATTTCCCATGCTAAATAGGCACTGTTAATAATTTTGTATCACAAGGAATTATAAAATCAGATTCATTGGCACTAGGAAAACGTTCTGAGAAATGAAATACTTCTAGAAACTTAAATTTCTCCTTTCCCTACTTTTTAGGGGTTTCTCTCACATCTATGTTCAAAATATATTCTTACTTTCCTTTAACATTAAATATTTATCATGATGTGAAAACATGAGGGTGTATTAGAAGGTCTAAGTTAAACTTTGAAACCATTAGAAAAAAACAAAAAGTTGTGGTTGCTTTTTTTATGTAAACAGAGACAGAAGAAGGCCCTTTAAAAATTATTAAACTACTTCAAATATAACATTTTCAACTACAGTAATATTGAGAGAGTTTAGCTTCAGTGTGATGCCATGTTTCAATTATATTTCCTGGAAAATATGGCTGAGACTTGTATGAACTTTTCATTCAATAAAATCTTGACCATTTATAGTAACCCACCTGCTAGCAATGGTGTGAACCTCTCTTTCAGTCACCATCTCAGTTTAGAAAAATGTAACAAGCCAATCAGTATCATGGGATAACTATAAAAGCTAATCATGTCTAGAATTTAATCTGAAGTGAATATAAAAATATTTGTTCAGATGGGAACCAATTCAGGCCTGTCTCTTTTGCTGACAAAGAAGGTATATATTTGACATCTCATTACTGAGCATTCACTACGTACAAAGTAGTATAGTAAAGACAACTAAAGTACAGTCTACAGGAGAGATAGATATGGGCATTTCTGCTGTGCTATAAAATTATCACATTATTAGAACAAAGATAGTAATTATTACAGAAACAGAGAAGAGAGAGGTTGATTAAAACAGACTAGAAAAGGACCATAAAGAAATAAGTGATATCTTGGGAGCATTTAATTGGTATTGATAGATCACAAGGGGAAAATACAAGCAAAAGTAAGGACTTTCCACCCATTCAGGAAGAGTGAAGTTCAGGAGACTTTGGTTCTTGTGATGTATTAAAAGGTTCTGAGCAAGAGAATGACATTGATCAGAATTCTTTCAGAAAGGTAGAGTTGGCAACAGTTTGGTTATGATCACCTAAATGAAATCTGTGCACTCTGGCAAGAGGAGAGTGGATATAAGAAAATCAACTCAAGTTGATTGATTTTGTCATCATATCTATAATTTCTAATGTGTTGTTGTTTGGTAATGTGTATAACATTTTAATACAATAGAAAATGTGAATAATTGAGGAGAAAGAGAGAATGTGTCATTTCCTTCAACTGTTTGGTTTCTCCCAAATATTTCAAGTATGACACCAAGAATGGTATCAACGTCACTTGCATCAACAGTTTTATTCTCATTTAGGTTGAGATTTCAATGGCTAAGTGAGGTAGAGAGGATGGCTTAGAGAACAAATTGGGTCAAGATGAGTGAAAGAAATGCCATTATCAATATCAAGTTTTTATTACTTCTAAGAACTATAACATAGTCAAAAACTAAAAATATACAAACAAGTGATGATAGAGACCATGAGATGGGTTCAGGTCTGACATGAATGGAATGAATGGTATATCTCACTAGAGAAATCCAAGATGCAAATAAAGAGCAAAATAAAAGATAATAGGAAATAGGCAGATAGAACTTTTACAGAAAGAAAGTGGAAGAGATATGGAGGGAGGAGAAGGAGATAAAAGAGAAATTAAAATATGTTATGTACATGTACCAATGAGGAATGTAGTCCTCATGTTCTGCAAACATGTACTAATAAAAAATAAAAATTTAAAGCCAAAAGAAGTCAAGAGAAAATCCAAATTACTAAATTAAGTCCCTCAAAAAGGATCCATATTTTTTTAATATCTCCATCATAGTAATTTTCAGGACAAACTAAATTCAAAATATTTTTATTCTCAGAGTTGTTATGTTTCTGTCCACAATCCAGCTTTTTCTATCCAAATAACATACCAGGATGAATATTCCTAATTCATAGAGCAATGTGTACTTCCAGTAGTTTAACTTTTTCTCAATCCAGTTAATGCAAAAGCTGTCACATTGTAGTTTTCTATTAGTAAATGGTGATTTACTGTGATAAATAAATTAGTTCATACACATACAACATTTAAGTGAGTCTATAATATATGACTATGATTCAATGCATGATAGCAAATATTATAATTACTAAATATACACAAACTCTCTGTGTTGAAATTGTGTCCCCCATTTATAAAATGGTTTACTAGGATAAGTTGTATGTCTTTTCTAAATTTTTCTCAATTCGTTAGCAAGCATAATAATACTATTATTACAAACTTGGAAATGAGGTGTGATGGTTTAGATCTAATATGTCTCCCAAAAGTGTTCAGAGGTTGGGCTTTTAGAAGGTGATTGGATTATGGGGTGCTATACTCATCAGTGAATTAATCCATGGGCAAGTTCATCGCTGAGTGTGTTGTTAGGAGGTGAGGCTGGTTGAAGGAAGTGCTCACTGGGGCATGACCTGGAAAGGTGGACTCTTGTCCTTGGTTCCTCCCTCTTCTCTCTGCTTCCTGGTTGCCATGGGTTGAACAACTTTCCTCCACCATGCTTTTCCTCCTCGCCATTTTTTGCATCAAAGCTGAACAACCACAGACTGAACCCTCTGAAACTGTGAGCTGACCTAAACTTCTTTGAGCTGGAGGTGTCATGTATTTTGTCCCAGCAACAGCAAAGTGACTAATGTGTAAGACAAAAGGAACACTCTATTTTTATTGTCATCTGAAACCAATAGTTCTTCATACAGCAATGCTTACCTAGTCTAAAGGGGAATTTACTTCTTTTTTACATTATTTTTTATTCAGTTCCAGATTCTCTGTAGTTTTATATTAACCAGTATACTTTTATCTACCAAGTAGAAAAAATAGTCTCCAAAGTTTTAGTCTGTATTCCCCAGTAGAACACAGTTTTCTCCTCCCAGTTAGTGCACATACACTAACATTCTTTGTTTCTGTGTTTACATAACATCATCTTTTGAAATCTTTTTAGTGAGATTAACATTTTAATCTTACCCTCATTAATGGAGTGAATAAATCTTTGACATGTGCCTATTGTTCATTTGGGTGAGAGATATTTTAAGTGTAATTGGAAATTATTCCTTTGAAATATTTAATATTTATAAAGTAGTAATTAAATGTATATAAATTATTAACTCATCAATTTCTAAAAACAACAATACAAAGTGAGAGAGAATATACAATAATCCCCTCTTATACACAAAGGATATGTTTCAAGACCCCTAATTTAATGTCTCAAACGGCAGATAATACTAACTCTGTGTGTCATTGTTTTTACCCTTTATATACCTATCATAAAGTTTAACTTTCAAATTTAGCATAATAAGACAGTAACAACTCTGATAAAGTTTAAAATGTTAGGCACAATAAGAAAGCAACAATATAATAGAATGCAACAATGAAATAGAATAATTACAACAATATACTTTAATAAGATTCACTCCAACCTCATGAGTTCTTTATTTCTGCAGTATTCTGTAATATTTTTCATACTTTAGTTGACTTAGATGACCAGAAACATGAACACTAAAACTAAAGATAAGGGGAAACTACTGGAATCCTTATATCCAAGACAAAAAGGAAAAATTCTGCCAAATGATCATCAGACATTGATTAACTAAATACAAAAACAATGGAAAGAGCAGCTTGCCCTTAGAATTACTATTCTTAGGTTACCTCCATCTCTTAACTGAAAGAACTTGGAACATGATTATATCACAAACCTAAGTTGTTCTCTTATCTGCCAAAACTTCATGGTTAGATTAAAGAGAATATGACACATTTATTCTTTGAGATCTTTTGTGATTGGTTATTTTCTTCTTTAATTTATTTTTGTTCTGTACTTTGTGCCCTAATTCAAGTTGCTCCATCAACTATTAAGTTCTAAATTCTTGCAATTGTCTCAGTTCCTCCAAGAAATACCAAAAAACAAAAACGCATACATTTATTCACAGAATTCTATAGATTTTTACCTCTTTAAGATGTAAAGAGCACAAAATAATAGAATTTCTACTGCAGAAAATTCCAATCAAATTTGATTCCCATTCCTCCATACTTTGAAGAGTATCCTCAAATATCTCAGGCCTCACTAAAATAAGTGAGTGTTATTTGGAGGTTTGTTGCTGCATTTAGAAGTAAATAAAAATATATTTACTGTAGTTATATGTTAGATAATATTATTCATGTTCAATTTTTGTGCTTTAAAAGTAAACATAATTGAAATTGAATATAACAATAACAATATGCAAATAAAAATTCAAAAATTTCTTTCATTACCCCAGCTGATTACACAGCATCTGAAACCTGTCACCAGGATGTGCACATACCACATAACCATGTTACAGCCAACACTCTTCTCCCAAGAGAAGGATCTGACATACTCATCTTTCTGTTCAGCATCTTCACAAATGCACTTTGGCTTCACTATAACCTGAATCTTTTGCCTCCCTGCTCTGGGTAGTATAGTTCCCTCTGTTGGCAGTACTTCCTTTATGATCACCTCTCCTCATATATTCTTAACAAGACCCAAATATTCCAAGAAAGCAAAGTCTTCTAGGTATCATCACTAGCTTCTGTCATTCTATTTCCATCCATCATTCAACTTCAGGTATTTCTGTATTCATTTCTATCTGTGCTGTAATAATTTGGACAGCTTATCCATGTCTTAGGCAGAACATTCTGCATCAAAAATCATATCACCACTGAAGCGATCCCCAATATGTACAATATTCATATGCCAAAAAGGACTTTTCAGATGTGATTAAGGACCAGAACTGGAGAGATTATTCTGGATTATCTGGGCTGCTTCCATGTAAGGGAAAATTTGATTATAAGTGGCTGTGGAGAGGTCAGAGAATGAGGGGTGATGTTAAATGCAAAGACTGAAGATGATATGATGCTGACTTTGAAGATTAAGAATACGAGCCAAGGCATGCAGCTGAACACTAGACACTGGAAAAGAAAATGGATTCTTCCCTAGAGTCTCTGAATCTGAAAGAATACAGCTCTTCCTACCCATTTTAGAATGCTAACTTTCGGAACCTGAAGATAATAGATTCTGTTGCTTCAATCCACTGAGTTAGTTACAGCTGTAATTAGTTACAGCATCAATAGGAAATGAATTTGTCTTACACTGACGTGATTTCAGTTTTCCCCTCTACATGGAAAATTCCAAGAGAGAGAAGATGACTTCATCTGATTTGTTCCTACAGCTATCTTTGGAATAGAATCCTGATGAATAAAAGGGATATTAGAACAAATTAATAAAAGAAATGATTCTGAAAATAAAACATCTTAGTCTCCACTTCTGTTAGACATTTATTCTTGAAGTCAGTTCATCTAAAGAAACACTGTTTTTGCACTTATATGATCCTGGATATATCCTTATGTGTGGTCCTGAACAGTTTCTTATAGTTTTTGTTAGACTTGGATGATTACTGCCAAATTCATCCCCATACTGGTAATGTGCAGATTTATTTATGGTACATACATAGCCTTTAGATACCAAATGGAAAAAAAAATTCCACATGCCTCTCTGTAGTTTCTTTTTTTGTAGAAAATAAAAGTGAGACATATTTCCACAGTAAACCTGAAAGTCTTCTATATTACTAGGTTTTAAAGGGTTATGTACATCAGATATTACATCACTGTTTGAAGTACATTAGTGCTTTTGAAACCAGCTGCATTCAATCTCCATTCTCATAAAAAGAGCAACCACCCCAGTCTGTGCTTTTTCTAATGGCTTTAAAATGTATATTAACTTAGAAATTCTGATCCACACTAATGTTTGTGCACCATAATATAGAATATTAATGGAAAACATAAAGAAGGAAAAATCTTTACAAAATAGGACAGAAGGAGAAACTTATGTTTCTCAAAAAGATTTTGGTCTCAAAATGCTTTCCCTTTGGCAACTGATAAGTTTTTGCAAAAGCTTTATAAGCCAAAATTACTAATAAATGTGTGTAGCTAGCCTACAATGTGAGAACAGAATAGAGCCGCTGAGTTCGAGGAACTCTTCTAGATGAGAAAGGTTGTGACCTTCATTTGTCTATAGAGCTGATCTACCATTTATGACTCTGCCTTTAAATCTGTCCTAGTGTGTGGAAAAAAACTAGTGGGTGCAGCAATCAAAGACTAAATGCTAGTACACTACCATGCCAACTATAAGGATCCCTGGGCTTCAAAACAGCTTCACATCAGGAACAGTTTCCCAACAATATGCTTCCCAATGTGGGTGCACAGTACTTTCTTTCTTGCTCTCTATTGCTCTCACAAGCTCTCACACTCTGTCTCTCTCTCCCTCTAACATGATATACATTGTCCTCACCTGAACCAAGAACAGTAGTCTGAACTACTGTTATAGCTTAAAAACTTGTGGTCAACTTAATGTCAGCAGAATTAAATCATCATGGTGCTGAGCATAGATGTTTCACCTGAGGAAAGTTGCCAGCATAGAGACATGGAGAAGGAGAAGGAAGGCGTTAATGTGTTGAGGTGCGTTGAGGTGCACTGAGGCATTGTGGGTTCTCCTACATGTTGCTGTTTGAGCCCTTAGGTTCTCCTGGAGAAGCTCTGGTCCTCACATCGAGCATTGCTTCCTGGCTATGGAGAGGAAGATGTGTGCCACTTGTTCTCCAGGATGAACTTGTCACACTGGCTTCCTGGCATGTACTCCACTGTACTTGTCATCGGAGGAGCTTGGGGCCTCCATGTCACTGAGGATGGCTGTGGTGCTTTTCATGACATCCCTGGTCTTTGTTGTGAGTGTGACTTCTCGGTTCCAGTGTAGAACCCTCAATCTACCAGCATAGCTCCTTCACCCTGCTGGCATAGACTTTCCAGCTTCCACTGCTGACCTTAGGATCTGTAAAAGAGACTGGCATGAGTCCTTCTTGTGGGTTCTAGACCTCCAGTTGGACTTGTGGGAGGCATTGTCATGAGCTCTGGGTCTTCATCTGGACTCACGTGGGACATTGCTGAGGGATTCAGGTCCTTGGCTAAATATTCTGTCTTTAGTGTGTTGTGGATAGATTTCCTGCATTTTCTTGTGTTAATTCTAGGTTACTATCATAAAAATAATATTATAAACTCCATTTCCTGATTCTAATTGTAATCTGCACAATCCCTGACTACAACACTTACTCAAGGAAAATGGAAAATTCTTACAAAGTGTGTCTTTACTAACAACCAAGATGCAAGAATGGAAATGTTCAGAGTGACTTTATTATTAGTTATTCATCCTTTACTCACTTTGGCAGGGTAAATATGCAACAAAACCCCATTCTTTGAAATGAAAGGACAAACTGCCCAGCAGCAGTAAGAAGCTCTTCCTGTGTGACAATCAGAAAAAAGATTGGCACAAATGTCACTAACACCATGCAGTATTTCACCTCCACTGAGAAGGCAGATCTTTAAGTGATGCTCCTTAGCTGCCCCAGCAGGAAGAGGACCTCTATGTGCACCTTGGTTTACTTACAAACTAGGATCACGACTGAGTTCTGCACTTGACTTTCTTACACCTGAAGAAAACTTGAAGATTTTCTAAAAGTAAGGCACAATGTCTGAGAGATTCATGATCTCTTGATCTTTTGCCCTGCTGCCAAGCTGAGAGCAAAATCTCGGGATCCATATGAGCACCCAGAAGTGATCCCCTCTCAGCCTCCTGGCAACACGGAATATGGACATGGACCATGTGTTTCAGACAGGTTCACAATTTACTTTGCAATGTACAGTTAATCACAGCAGGTAAAGGCTTTTCCTACAGGAAGGTTGCTGAAGGAAAATACTAGAAGGAAAACTTAAGCCATGAAAATTGACTGGAGATCTGTGAAAATCTTTTACTTTATGGATCAGTGGGTGGGGAGAGACTGTATCTGAAACAAGCAGCATTTGATCACAGGGAAGAAGGATATTTAACTGTAAAAGTGGGGAGTAGTCTTTTTATTTACTATTAATTTGTTTTCTTTCAATAATCTATTTTGGGCTGGGGATTTAGCTCAGTGGCACAAGGGCCTGCCTGGCAAGCGCGAAGTCATGAGTTCGATCCCCAGTACCGCAAAAAAAAAAAAAAATGATAATAATCTATTTTAGCATTTCATTACTTACTTTAGATTAACGACTAATCATATTGCTTTAGGACAATGACATTTTAAAGACTCAGAATTTAAAGAGACTTAAAATACATTCCCTGGAATTACATTGTGAAGATATATTTTAACAGCGCCTAAGAATCATGCTTATTTCAGTTGCTCAGTTGTTTACCTTCATAAGGAAGGAGTAATTAATTATACAGTGAGCACCTAACATATCTAAGTCTTAACGCTACTTTCTAAATTGCACAGAACAACTCCTCACCATAAGTAAGTTGTGAAATAGCTGGAGTGGTAAGGCAGAGTTCCAGAGTTATTCTTATATTCAAATCAAAATAATTGCTATTTCTAAAAAGAAAGCTCCAAAGACATTAAGTAGGATTCCTGTTGATCTAAATGAATATTGCCCTGATTTATCTAATCACTGTGATGTCATTTGGAATTTTTCATTAGAAATATGGGTCCTAGGTCCTGTTTCTCATGTCAGAAGGGCCACCTCTGGCATGCAGGGAGCATGAGGAGCATCTCACGTGCAATGCAGTTCTCCAGGGAATCTGTCATAGGAGGGAGCTCTGAGGCAGGGGGTGGTAGGGACTACAAGGCTTTAGTTTAAGACTATTTTCTTAAAGGATCTTGGGTCTGGTTTCATTTAGATTTTTAGATCTTTTGTGTGAATTTTGAAGGGTTCTTGTTCATTCCCTCAATCAAAGCTTACAGGCTCTCTCCATCTTGCCACAGGGGATGCAGGGCAGAGTGACATGAGTCCTCTCACGGATCACAAGGAGATGAGACAGTCTGTGGGGAGATGGGTGGATCACATCACCACACTTGAATGCAAGAAATCACCACATGCATTCAACTCCATGGCAAGTTGGCTTCCACCTGTTCAAAGAGGCAATAGTGGCATAAAGAAGGAATGTGATGATAGGTTTACCAAACGTGGGAAAAAAACATTTTAGGCAGGAGTAGTAGCTCTGCTGGCTAAACAGGCAGTATCCCTTAACTCTGCAAAAGAGTATCTCAATATGCAAAGATAAAAGTGGCAAGCTTTGAGTCCTGATTCTCAATGCTATCTATGTGCACTGGACAAGTTTAAAACATTGGTTTCCTGGCTCCACATAAGACCAGTTAGAGTCAGAATTTCTGGTCACTGGACAGGGCAATAACAATATTTAAATGTTTCTCTTTTATTGGTACATATTTGCAATACAAAATGATCACAGTCATCAAAGGTAATTTGTACCTGAACATAACTTAATTCTTTTTTTCCTATTCCCTTCCCTTCAATCCTTCTCCCCTTCCTCATCTACAAAAGTTTTGTTTTCATTTTTTCCTTCCATTCTCTCTTATTTTCCTTCTTCTTCCCCTTCCTCTTTCCCCTTCCCATGCTCCTCCTACTTCCCAATATCTATCCTCCATTTTGCTCCTTATTTACCCTTTTGGTTTCTCAAACAAGAAAAAAAATGCAATATTTAAATTTGTGTATCAAATTTGTTTCACTTAAAATTATGGCCTTGATGTACATCCATTTACTTAAAAATGTCTCAAGTTCAACCTTCCTTATAGAAGATACCCAGAAGGGGAATATCTAGGTCAAATGGAACCTCTAGTTTAATTTTTTTGAGGAATCATAATACTGATTTCTATAGTGGTTGTACCAATTTACACTCCTACCAACATTAAATGCTTCTTTTTAAGAGTAATTTAAAAGAAGCTTATATGATGACATAATTAATTATATATATTTTTTGTTACTCATATTGATTTTATTTTTTTATTTTATTTAAAGAGAGAAAACAAAACAAAACAGAAAAAAGGGTAGCAACAATACAGAATTCCAAGAAAAAAAGAAAAGAACAAAAAAAAAACACTAAGAAATCACTACTTGATGAATTACATACTGTCATCTTGGAAATAGTTGTTCAAGTTACAAAATTAAAGCATACAAAATACACAAACAGTGAGACAGTTAACAGCTCTGCTTTACCATCTAACAAAAACAGTAATATGGTCATCCATCTTACACACTTAAACGTACATGCAGTTATATCATTTAGAGCACTTTCTTTCCCTCTCTTTTTTATAGTAACAATTACACATTTTGGGTTTTATTACTCCTACATTTCTTATTAATTTTTACACTACAGACACAATGTGATATTTATGAATAATGGTTCTTATGTATTTCACTAATGAGGATAGTCTCAAGTTGTCTCCATTTCTCTATGAAGGCTTCAAGATCATCCTTCTTGATAGCTGAGTAATATTCCATTGTATAAAAATATCACATGTTTTTCATCCACTCTGCAGTTGATGGGCATCTTGGTTGTTTCCAAGACTTAGCTACTACAAATTGTTCTGCTATGAACATGGGTGCACATATATCACTGTGATATGAACTTTTCAGTTCCTCTGGGAAAATACCCAGGAGGGGAATAGCTGGGTTGAATGGAGCTTCTACTCCTAATCTTCTGAGAATTCTCCATACTGATTTCCATAGTGGTTGCATGAGTCTACACTCCCACCAACAGTGGATCAGTGTTCCTTTTTCCCCCGCAGCCTCACCAACATTTGTTATCAGTTGATTTCTTGATGGCAGCTATTCTTTGTGGAGTGAGATGAAATCTCAATGTTGTTTTAATTTGCATTTCTCGAATGACGAGTGATGGTGAACATTTGTTCATGTATTTATTTGCCATTTGTATATCTTCATCTGAGAACCGTGTGTTCATCTCAGCTGCCCATTTTTGGAGAGGGCCTTTGAATTTGGGTGGCTTGATGTTTTTCAATTCTTTATATGTTCTTGATATAAGTCCTTTGTCTGAAGGGTTGCTGGCTAAAAGTCTTTCCCATTCTGCGGGTTTTCTTTTGACTCTTTTGGTGATTTCTTTTGAAGTGCAGAAACTTTTCAATAATATGAGATCCCAGTTGTTGATTCTCTAAAGCATTTCCCGTTCAGTTTTCATTTTGTTAATGAATTCTCTGCCTACCCCTATGTCGCCAAGACTTCTACCTACCCTATCTTCCAGTAGATTTAGTGTTTCTGTTTTAATGTTTAGGTCTTTGATCCATTTAGACTTTAGTTTTGTGCATGGTGATAAGCATGGATCTAGTTTCAGTCTTCTGCATGTGGAGAGCCAATTTTTCCAACACCATTTATTAAAAAGGCTATCCTCCCTCCAGTGAACATGTTTAGCCCCTTTGTCAAATATCAGGTAGCTGAGTGTCTTTGTACTTATACTTACATCTTCTAATCTGTTCCATTGATCCTCAGGTCTATTTTTTTGCCAGTACCATGCTGATTTTACCACTGTGGCTTTGTAGTACAATTTCAAGTCAGAAATTGAGATGCCTCCTGCCTTGTCTTTATTGCCCAGAATTGCCTTGGCTATTCTAGGTTTCTTCTGGTTCCAAATGAATTTTAGGAGTGTTTTCTCTAGATCTGTGAGGAATGTCAATGGTATTTTGATTGGGATTGTGTTAAATCTGTATAACAGTTTTGGGAGTATGGCCATTTTCACGATGTTGCTTCTTCTTAGCCAAGAGCAAGGAATATCCTTCCATTTCTAATATCCTCTTCAGTCTCCTTTTTTAGCATAGTATAATTTTTAGCATATAGGTCTTTTACATTCTTAGGTTGATTCCTACATATTTCATTTTTTTAGATGTTATTGTGAAGGGCGATATTTCCATTATTTCTCTTTCAGTGAGTTTCTTGTTTGTGTACAGGAATGCTATTGATTTTTGAGTGTTGACTTTGTAGCCAGCTACACTGCTGAACTTGTTACCTCTAGTAGTCTTTTTTTTTTGTATTTCTATCCTTTCTCTATTAGAGGGAAAAACAAAACATAGCAAGACAAAACAAAACAAATTCCTATAAGAACATGAGACAAAAAAGTCATATAAAACTACAGTACAAGGTGATCTACAATGGTTACTGTGTTGTCTCTTGTTATCTTCAATAGAGTTGTCTATATCATCATATTTGGATATAGCAGTATAATTGAATATAGCAGTACATAATATTAGTAAAAACAAAACATTATAGACAATGTAAAACTTCAAAGGCAGGTAATAATCAAATCAGAGTGGGTATCCTAGTGAATCTTGTCATCTTCAGTGTAGTTGCCTAAGCTCTCAGACTTGATACTATCAATAATAACAGCTTTGAATAAAATTTATCAATACGAAACAGCAATCTAACAAAACAGATTCAATTAAGATCAGTCATGGTAAAACAGTGTAGTTGCCTATACTCTCAGACTTGATACTATCAATTATAACAGCTTTGAATAAGATCTGTCAATACAAAACAGCATTCTAACAAACCAGATTCCAATAAGATCAGTCATAATAAAACAGTGTAAGTTATATAGGGCTTCAGATTAAGTTAATAGGAAATTAAGGATGATTACCTTACTATGTCCTGCTATTTTCAGGATAGCTGTCTGTGCCCTCACATCTCATACAAGTAGACAAACTGGAACAAAATATAATCCACCTAAACAGAGTGGTGTGAATAATGTGGGTTTTAAATCTTGATACACTATTAACAATATCCTCTGCCTTATTTTTTTAGACTATTCCTCCCCTTTCACTCCTACAGGGTGCACTGCACATTTTGGGTCCCACCAACTCCCTCAGTTTTTAGATTGGGGGGGGCATCCTGCTATTTGCCTAAGTGGTTCTAAATCTTCTCACCCCTGGGCTTGATCTTAAGTTGTATTCCTTTACCTACCAAAGCCTCAAGGTTTTTCTTCTTTATAGCTGAGTAGTTCTCTACTGCACATAAGTATCCTGTCTTTCCATCCTATCTGCAGCTGGTGGCCAAGTTGCCCCTATTTCTCTCTGGCTCCTTGTCACATAGAGCATTGTTTTCTCATATTTGATTTTTGGTCCATAAACCCTCTCTCAGGTTGATTATATTTCCTACACAGAGCATCTCAATGGACCCTACCCCCGATCTACTCTGCCTGTATATTTTCTTAATGTATCAAGGCCATCTATGTTAGAGATTATAGCCAACCTTCTCTGCCTCATTTCTGCTATTCTATTTCTCTGCCACTGTTTGTCTAGTTTTCACCTTCATTCTATTGCCTGCTCTATTCATTGAGGCCTTTCTGCCACTGTTCCTGAAATCCTGGTATTTCTCTTTCTCTCTCTCTCTCTCTCTCTCTCTCTCTCTCTCTCTCTCTCTCTCTCTCATGTCCTTCAGTATTCTCTGTAGGGTTGGATTGGTAGTCACAAATTCCCCCAGTTCCTCTTTATTATGGAAGCATCTTGTTTCTCCATTAATTTCTAGATACAGTTTTGCAGGATACATCTATCTGGGCTGGAGGTTATTTTCTTTCAGGGCTTGGAATACTTCACTCCAAGCTCTTCTTGATCTGATGGTCTGTGTCGAGAAATCTACCATGATCTTGATGGGCTTGCCTTTATAGCTGATCTGTTTCTTTTCTCTGATGGCTTTTAATATTCTGCTCTTATATTGAATTTCTGGGACCTTGATTATTATACGTCTGGGTGTAGATCTGTTTTGGTTGTAGGTGGCTGGAGTTCTGTATGCCTCATATATCTGAATATCATTTTCTTTTCCCATGCTTGGGATGTTTTCCTTAATTATTTCCATGAATAGCCTTTGTAATTTACCTGTTTTTATTCCTGCTTCTTCACTCACATTTCTTATTCTTAAATTATAGATTTTCTTGTCATCTTCTAGCCTTTGTATTGTTACTGCCTGTTTCCTTGTTATTTTTAAAAGATCTTTCCTTTCATGATCACACATTGCAAACCTGTCTTCAAGTTTTGATAGTCTATCCTTAGTTTCTTTTAAGCAGTTTTGCCAGCTTTCACTGAAGTTTTTAATTTCCTGGTAATCTCTTTGAATCTGCTTCATGTATTCTAGGTTTTCTTTATATTCTTCATCGAACATTTCTCTCCTTTTTTTGTGTTCCTCCCTTCTTCCATCTGTGTCTTCTTGAGAGGTGCTTAGCATTTCTTTTATTAATCTACTTATATCTTGCTTTACCTGATTTAATATTTCAGTTTTGAGCCTACATTTTTGAGCCTAATAGTTTTTGAGCCTACAGTTTTGAGCCTAATATTTCAGTTTTGGTCTACAAGGTCCCAAAGATATCTCTTAACGTCCATTGAAGTTGTGTCTGATGTTGCATGTTTGCTACCCTCAGTCTCTTTTGTATTTCCCTCTCCTGGATCAATGTTCTCAGGGTTTTGAGCTGGGGACATTTTTTTGTTTCTTTCTCTTGTCATGTTTTTGTTTTCTTCCATACAGGTGTATTGTGAAGGTCCCAGCCCCTTTCCTTGTTGGTTATGGTTCTTCTGAAGCATGCTGGTGAGGAATTTCTGTCGTATCCTGTTTGCTTTTGGTCATTGAGGTGTAGGCGGGGGCTGCGTATGCTGGCCCCACCCCTCCGGGCCAATCAACCTTTGAGAGCCTTCACTGGATTAGTGAGTGCTATGCATTGGGAATCGGTTTGGGATGGCTTATTGGGTCCCAGCCAGGGGCGTGACCCAGGCTGAGCAGATCCCACCAATCTGCTCTGGGAAGGGAGCAACCAACTGAACCACCACTGTCATTTCTAGTTCAGGCTCCTCTTGCCCAATTCCAACATGTTGTCCAGTTGGTCGTCCCTTTCCTGTGGTGGGGTCTAATTCCCAGCACTCACTGAGGGATCCCTCACCAGCTCTGTTCCTCCTTGGGCTCGCCTACCTCCAACTTGACTGGCCAGTCATGGCAGTGTGCTTTTGTGTGCTCCAGGTGGTTGTGGGGTTGCGAGTTTGGGCCGCTCCAGCCAGTTGTGGCTCCAGTGGGTGGCAGCTCAGGCCAATTGTGGCTCTGGTGGGTTGCGGCTCCGGTGGGCAGTGGCTGGGTGAGTCACAAGTTCAGGCTACTCCAGTGGGTCCCATTTCCGGCAGGTCATGGTGAGTCACCAGTTTGGGCTACTCTGGCAAGTCGCGGTGGCAGCGCTAATTCAGGCAGCTGGAGAATGCTGTGGCTGCAAATCTAAGCTTCTGCAATTGTAGCCCCAGGAATGTGTGTTTGACCAGCTCTTTTGCCTTTAGTTTCTTCCAAGGGAGAGAGGATCCATCTCCCTCTGTCCAGACCTCTCCATGATGTTTTACTCTGGCAAGAGTTGTCTCTCTCAGAGAGGCTGAGTATCTTGCTGCTTATTGATCCACCATCTTGGAAAGAAAATCCTCTAGTAATCTTTTAATGGAGTTTCTTGGGTCTTCTATGTAGAGTATCATTTCATCTGCAAATAGTGGCAATTTAACTTCTTCCTTTCCTATCTTTATTCCTTTTATTTCTCTCTCTTGTCTGATTGCCCTGGCTAGTGTTTCCAGAACTATATTGAAAAGGAGGTGATAGTGGACATCCTTGTCTTGTTCCTGATTTTAAAGTGAAAGCTTTCAGTGTTTGTCCATTTAGTATAATATTGGCTGTTGGTTTGTCATAGATGGCCTTTATAAGGTTGAGGTAGACACCAAGTATTCCGAGTTTCTGAAAGGTTTTTATCAAGAACATGTGTTGGACTTTATTGAAAGCTTTTTCTGCATCTATTGAGATGACCATGTGGTTTGTTGTCTTTGGCTCTGTTGATGTGGTTTATTACATTTATTGATTTGCATATGTTAAACCATCCCTGCATTCCTGGAACGAACCCCACTTGGTCATGATGTATAATCTTCTTAATGATTTTCTGCATTCTATTTGCCAGTATTCTATTGAGAATTTTTGCATCAGTGTTCATTAGTGAGATTGGCCTATAGTTCTCCTTTTTGGTTGGGTCTTTCTCTGGTTTTGGTATGAGAGTAATACTTGCCTCCAGGAATGATTTAGGGAGGATTGCTTTCTTTTCAATTTCACTACAGAGTTTAAGGAGTATTGGCATCAAGTCTTCTCTAAATTTTTTGTAGAATTCAGCTGTGAATCCATCAGGACCTGGGCTTTTCTTTGTTGGTAAGATTTTATTATGTTTTCAATTTCAATAGCTGATGTTTGGTTATTCAAGATTGCTATGTCTTCTTGGTTGAATTTGGTAGTTCATATGTTTCTAGAAATATGTCCATTTCTTCTGTGTTTTCCACTCTATGTGAGTAGAGATTTTCAAAGTAGTTATTCATAATCCTTTGAATTTCCATGGGATCTGTAGTAATTATTCCCTTTTAAGTCCTTATTGCATGAATTTGGGTTTATTTCTTTCTTTTTCTTTATAAGGTTATCCAGAGGTTTGTCAATTTTGTTTATTCTCTCAAAAACCCAGCTTTTGGATTCATTAATTCTTTATATTGTTTTTTAGTTCCAATTGAATTGATTTCTGCTCCAATCTTTACTATTTCCTCTCTTTTATGAGCTTTGGATTTAACTTGCTCTTCTTTTTCTAGAATCTTGAGATGAAGCATTAGGTTGTTTATTTGTGCTCATTCTGTTTTCTTGATATGACAACTTATTGCTATATATTTTCCTCTTAAGACCACTTTCATTGCATCCCACAGATTACAATATGTTGTTTCAACATTTTCTTTGAATTGTATGTATTGCTTTATTTCTTCTTTAATTTCATCTGTAACCCACTGGTTGTTCAAAAGGTTGGTATTTAATTTCCATGAATTTATGCAGGTTTTGCAATTTCTTTTGCCATTAATTTCCAATTTCAGTGTGTTATGGTCAGTATTATGCATGAGATAATTTCAATACATTTGCAGTCACTTAAGAATATTTTATGGGACAATATATGATCTATTTTGGAAAATGTCCCATTGCAGCTAAGAAGAATGTGTATTCTGATGTGGTTTGGGTGGAACACTCTGTAAACATCTAAGTCCAATTTCTCACAGGTATGATTCAGTTCTATTATTTTTTTCTGACTTTTTGTCTAGTTGATCTATCTCTTTGTGACAATGGGCTGTTAAGGTCCCCTGTAATAATTGTGGTTTTGTGTATTTGGTTTTTCATGTCCATTTGCATCTGTCTTATATAGTTGGGTGTTCCTGTGTTTGGTGCATATATATTTATAATTGTTAGTTCTTCCTCTTGGTTTTTTCCACTTATGAGTAAGTAGTGACCTTCTTTGTCTCTTTTAATCATTTTAGGTTTGAAGTTCACATTGCCTGCAAATAGAATAGTAACTCCTGCTTTTTTCTGGGTTCCTGTTGCATGGAATACTGTTTTCCATACTTTGACTTTTAATCTATGAGTTTCTTTTTGGGTCAGATATGTTTCTTGTATACAGCATATTGTGGGATCATGTTTCTTGATGCATTCTGTCAACCTATTTCTTTTGATAGGTGAATTGAGGCCATTTACATTTATGGATATCACTGATATGTACTGGTTCAACTTTTCCATGTTATGTTCCAGTTGTTTGCTTTCTGCTTTTACCCCTTATTCAATTGCTTGTCCAACCTGGTGGTTTCTTTCTGTTGTTCTGGGGGTTGTGGTCATTGTTGTCTCTGTCTAGTATGTCTTTCAATAGTCTTTCTAGGGTTGGCTTGGTGGACACAAATTTCTTCAGTTGTTCTTTGTCATGGAAGTATCTCGTTTCTACATTAAATTTGAATCAAAGTTTTGCAGGGTACATCAGTCTGGGTTGAAAGTTATTTTCTTTCATGGTTTGGAATACCTCACTCCAAGCTCTTCTTGACTTGAGGGTTTGTGCTGACAAGTCTGCTGTGATTCTAATGGGTTTTACTTGATAGGTAAGTTGTCTTTTCTCTAACAGCTTTTAGTATTCTGTTTTTTTGCTGTATGTCTGAGATCTTAATTATTATGCGTCTGGGTATAGATTTATGTTGGTTGTGACAGTTTGGCATTCTATATGCCTCACTTATCTGCATATCAGATTTTTCCTCCTGTTTGGGAAATTTTCTCCTATTATTTCTGTGAATATTTTAGTTATGTCATTTGTATTGACTCCAGCATCTTCACTAGTGCCTATGAATCTTATATTGTGCTCTTGTCATCATCCTGAAGCTTCTGTATTGTCATTTCATGCTGCTTTGTTATTTTTAAAAGTTCTACCTTTTCATGATTACTAATTGCTATCCTTTCCTCAAGGTCTGAAATCCTATCCTCAGCTTCATTTAAATGGTTTTACATGCCTTGAATAGAATTTTTATTTCTTGGATGTCTCTTTCAGTTTGCTTCATGAATTCTGCTTGTTTTCTATATTGTTCATTCAAGGTTTCAATCAGTTTCCCATGCTCCTGTACTTTTTTCTCTATTTCTTCTTTAGCTGCACTCAGCAACTCCTTTACTAAGGTTGTTACTTCTACCTTTACATGGGAGAGTACTTCTAATTTGATTTCCTCTATGGCCTCATGGAGTTGTTTTTTTATTTCATTCGCTATATTTTCAGAGATTTCTGTTGTGTTACTTTTGGAGTCCTCTATTTCAATGTCTCTTGTACTTGCATCTGGTGGACTAGATATCTGAGACTGCATTTTGTTTTTTCATTTTGCCATTTTCCCCTTTTGAGTTAGTGTTTGGTCCTTCAGACCCTCTAGTGTCAACTGTTGGTAGTGTTTATCTTGGAATCCTACTGTAAGGTTGATGTTTGTCCAATTGCTGTGTCCCACAATGAATAGGTGAGCCAGTTACCTGACTTCTTGCTGCAAGGCCTATTGGGTGAGTCCTGTATTCTTCCTGGGCTGATAAGCCTAGTAGTATTGATTTAGGTCAACATTTAGTTCCTGCTAGTACTTTATCTTCAAGTTATTCCAGGTCATCAAATCTCCCTATCTATAGTGTTTGTATCAGCTGAGGCCCTACTGTGTCCCTATTGTGTACCTTTGTGTCTCTTAAGCCGTTTTGATTTTCTTCAAGTTGGGGGAGCCCTTCTCGGCAAACCCCTCACTCTGCCTGATGTTTTCTGTGTATAGGAAGGGGTCACCCTCACTCTTGTCAGACTTACCAAGGTTTTAGAGTTAGTTGGAGAGAGCTTTACTACTGGCCCTATTTAGCCACTGTATACCTCTGTTTTACGGGCATACTCACCACACTGACTGGAGCTAGCTGAGATTTTCTGTTTGGGTGAAGCAGTCACTTAATCTCCCTTCAAGCTAGCACAGGACATCCACTGTAGTCCAAGGTTCTTCTAGGAGCAGAGTTCCAAGTTTGCCCTGTGTGCTGGGGTTCTGCAGGGGCACATGAGGTCAGGGCCCAGGAGTGGATTCCAGGCCCTGATCCCTGCTTGGAGTTCACTGAGCATAGCCCAGTTAGGCCTGCTGGTCCCTCTCCTGCATCCTGGAGTGGCCTCAGATGCAGGGTGTGGTCTTACTGCCTGGGAGTGGAGTTCCAAGTTTGCCCCATGCATGCTGGGATTCATCTGGAGTGTCCGATCAGGGCCCAGGGGTGGATTCTGTGCCCTGCTTGCTACTTGGAGTTGGCTGAGCATAGCCCAGTTAAGCCCGCTAGTCCCTCTCATGTGTCTTGGGGTGCCCTCAGAGGCAGGGCATGGTCTTACTGCCTGGGAGCAGAGTTCCAAGTTTGCCCCATGCACTGGGATTCTGCAGGAGCATGCACAGTCAGGGCCCAGGGGTGGATGTCATATTGATTTTAAAAATCAAATTTATTTTTAAAATCTCTGAATGTGCAGACTTACTGATGAAACAGGAAAATAATCTAACTTTATTTCTAAATTTTATTTCACTTGTAACCTCACTTTGGGTTGAAGGCTTGCCCACTGAATCTACTGAATGTATCACTAATGAAATCTATTTTAGTCTTGGGGATTTAGCTAGCTGAAAGAACCTGTCTCCTTGAACTCTTCAAGATAGGATGGTTTAGATGTCTTATTCAAGTTTAGGTTGTAGCCACACAGTTGTTTGCGTTGATATGATGAGCCTCAATGTCATGTTTGCACTATAGCTTTTTACTGGATCCCAAGAGAGGCTCTATGAGGCTGTTTCTTTGTGTTTTCTCTTTTGAACATAAAGAAACATATGGTAATCTTTAAGTATATTAAAAATTGGGATGTGAAAAGATGTACAATGCACTAAAAATGGAAAGGGACTGAAATTGAACTTTGTTAGAGCTGCTATGATCTACACTCTTTCTTATCTTAGAGTTATGAAGGAATAACATTTCTGCTACTTTCCTAAGAGCAGTGCTCACAAATTAGAGTCATATTCTAGAAGTTCTTGAGATATAATTTCCCATCATCAACCTCTACAATAGAAAACTACATAGAAGCGTTTAATGTGGTGAAGGTAGATTATCCACTAATTGTTACACACAGCTGGAGAGAAGACAAGGTCACCAATATTTATACAAACTGCTAATATTGCAGTGTCCTAAGGGCTACCTTTCCCTTTAGTTTCCAGTAACTAATATTAATTTGGAAAGATCTAGGAATAAGCTGCTAGCCCTGGGCTAGGTTATTCCATAAACCTCTGTGAGCCAATGACCTTCACAGCTGAAGAAGTTAATTGCTACCATAGTGCTATTGGCCAGAGGAAGATAGTTGATGAACTATTAAAGCAGCCTCTCAGTAGCTAGGCTGTTTTCCAGCACTACAGAGTAAAAAGTCAGATTGCAGCATCTTCAAGTTCTTCTGGAAAGGCTGAAAAACTGAAGACCCTGTAGAATAATATGCTAGGCAAAGTTAAAGAATAAACACATAAATAATGAAGCACTAATCAATCAATGCATATGTAAAGGGTAAACAGAAATGGTGACCAGAATGTCCTGCTGTGAGGTCTCAAACATGCCTAGAAAAAATTTAAAGATTTAATTAAATGACTGATTAACCATAAGAATTAATATTCATTTTCTAACAATATATTTCAAGGAAGACTTATTTGTAAGCATATGTTTTTCCTGGAAGGTCATGAAATTAGGTTGTAAATAAATACCAATAGATTACTCCCATGCCCATTCGATCTTTAATTTTCCTACAGAGCTACAGTGTCATACAGAAATTTGTTTAAAACTAAAAAGCATGTGTGTCATGCACATGAAATGGAAACAACTAAAAATGACTCTGTATAATTCTAACTTGGGGGGGCCACGCTTGTGTTCTGAGAAACATCAATTGACCACCATAAAGAACATTTCTACTGACATGTGTGAAAATGAAACCTGCTGAAACTTACCCAAGGAATCAATGGGAAAGACTGGCAGAAAATTCAACACTGAATAGACTTTCATTGTTATTGATGATTTATATTCACCTTAAAATTACTTCTACAAATAAAATCTGAAAACAATAAATTGAAAATCATATCTTCTATTTCTCTTATGATCATATTTTTTAAAGAGAAAAAACCGTAAAAGTAACAATAAAAAAGTTTCAAAACAGGCTAATAAGAGTAACAAAAATTAGTACATTGCATATTATTATCTTTGTAGTAGTACATAGTAGCACAAGATATAGGCATGAAATCTTGTCCAAACAATATTAGCACAAACTTTCTTTTCAAGAACTAAGAGAAATTAACTGTATATCTATCTTGTGATCATATTTTAAAAATAAATTAGTACATTACATTAAAATGGTACCAATATGATTATCGTCTCATACAGGCAAAAGTAGTTATGTGCCATCAAACATTTTGGAATGACGGGGAAATAAAGAAATAAAGCATAAACTACATTTTTGGCAAGATCATGCCTTTGGGGAGCTGTGGGCTTTTTTGGAGATTGATGAGGACTATCAAGCACCACAGAGTAAGTGGTTTCATAGAACCAACCAGAGCCTGAAGGCATCTGCTTTCTGTAAAGCGTATGACATTTTGTTCTTAAATTTAAGACATCTCTGAAAAAATAGCAAAATGTTTTAATTTTAAATAAAATTCAGAATTTCATAAACTCAAAAACAATTGAGCAGTAGTTTCAGAAAAAGGAAATAAAGGAAAAAGGTAAGAACCAGGTAAAGGTAAAGGTAAAGGTAAAAATCAAAACACAATCTGTGAGCATAACTTAACACAGACTTTTGTTAACATCGCACATCTGCAAATTAAGTTCTCCTTAGGCTTGCTAGTAGATAAAAATGGTGTTGCCATGACTTGGCCTCAGCAAAAAATAAATCAAGCCTGATACAACATGTAAATACCATGTACCAAACTGATCTATACATCAAAGTTCAATGTGTTTTTAAATGGAAGATTGGAGGAGAAACTCCTGCGCTGAATGGTGCTAGTGGAAGGCCTGCACAGCAAACTCTGCCTAACCATGCAACCTCGCCACTTTGGTGGGAAACTGGTACAGCCTGACCCAGCATCCCCAAATAGCCAGGGATCTGTGGTAGGTCACTCTAGGTCCTGGTTGGGACCCAGCCAGTGACCCCAAGAGTCAGAGAAAGTTCCTGCGCTGAGTGGCCCAAGCAGCAGGCCTGCACAGTGACCTCCATGTAGCTGAACAACTACAGACAGATTCAAAGAGATATCCAGGAAATCAAAAATTCCATCAAAAGCTGGCAAAACTGCCTCAATGAATGTGAAGATAGACTTCCAGAAATTGAAGACAAGATTGCAGCTAGAACAGGAAAGGAAAGATCTTTTTAAAATAACAAGGAATCAGTAAATAATAAATCAACAGTTGCAAGATGATGCAAAGAAACACAATAAGTTGATAGACATAAAGGAAAAAGAAGGTAACAAAACAAATGATACAAAAAGACTATTTACAGGAGTAATAGTGGAAAATTTGCCAAACATGGGAAAGGAAACTGACACACAGATAAGTGAAGCATTTAGAACTCCAAGTAGCCATAACTAAAATAAATCTACACCCAAACATATAATAATCAACATCCCAGAAATTCAACATAAGAACAAAACATTAAAAGCTATTACAGAAAAGAGACAGATCACCTTTAAAGGAAGCTCATCAGAAGCACAGAAGACTCCTCAGCAGAAACAATGAAGTCAAGAGAAGCATGGAGTGAAGTATTGCAAATCCTAAAGAAAAATGACTTCCAACTCAAATTAATGCACCCTGCAAAACTGTCCTTCAAAATTGATAGAGAAATCAGATACTTCCATGACAAACAACAGCTGAAGAACTTGATGGCTACCAAACCAATCCTGCAAAGAATACTGAAAGTTATTCTAGATAGACATAGAAATAACTACAACTTCAAGAATACCAACAGAAAAAAGCCAAGAAGCAAGATAAACCATTAAACAAAGGGGAAAGGTAAAGAATGAGCAGCAGAAAGATAACATGACAAAAATAAGCCAATATATATCAGTTATAACCATTAATGTAAATGGTCTCAATTCACCAATTAAAAGAAAAAGACTGGCAAAATGGATCAAGAAACAACATCCAACCATATGCTGTATACAGGAAACTTATCTAACCCAAAAGGAAATTCACAGACTGAAAGTCAAAGGATGGAAAACAATACTTCATGAAACAGGAACCCAAAGAAAAGCAGGGGTAGCTATTCTGTTTGCAAATAATGTGAACTTCAAACCAAGAATGATTAAAAGAGATAAAGAAGTTCACTACAAATTAGTTAGGGGAAAACTTCAAGAGGAAGAGATAACAATCTTAAATATATATGCACCAAATAGGGGAGCACCATCTATATAAAACAAATATTAATAAAAGTAAAAACTCAAATAAGCAATAGCACAATGGTAATGGGACACTTTAACACCCCATTGACACAAAGGGACAGATCAACTAGACATAAAATCAGCAAAGAAATAATAGAACAGAATCAAACTTGTGAACCAATGGACTTAGGAGATATGTACAGAGTGTTCCACCCAACAACATCAGAATATACATTCTTCTGAGATTCACATAGGACATTCTCTAAAATAGACCATATACTAGCCCATAGAACATGCTTAAATAAATGCAAAAGAATCAAAATTATCCCATGCATATTATTTGATCATAGTGCCACGAATCTAGGAACTAATCACAAAAGAAACTGCAAAAACTCCATGAACATATGAAAATGAAATAATGCACTCCTGAATGATCAATGGTTTACAGAGGAAATTAAAGAAGAAATTGAACAATACCTATAAGCAAATGAAAATACAAATACAACTTAGAGGAACCTAGGGGATGCAGTGAAAGCAGTCTCCAGAGGGAAATTTATTCACTGAATTCCCTCATCAGGAAAACAGAATAAACACAAATAAACATAATGCTACACCTCAAACATCTAGAAAAAGAAGAGCAAGTCAATCCCAAAGCCTAAAGAAGGGGAAAAATTATAAAGAGCAGAGCAGAAATGAATGCAATAGAGACTAAGAAAACAATACAAACAATTAATGAATCAAAGAGTTGGTTCTTTGAAAGAATAAATAAAATTGATAAGCCCCTAGCCAAACTTATTTTTAAAAAAGGAAAGAAAAAACTCAAATTCAGTAAAGAATGAAAAGGGCAAAATCACTACAGATCCTATGGAAACACAGAACATCACCAATGCCTACTTCAAAAACCTTTACTCTTATAGGTTGGATAACACAGAAAAAATGGACAGATTCCTAGAAGAATATGAATTACAAAAGCTGGATTAAGAAGATGTAAAACTACTGAACAGCCCAATGTAAATTAATGAAGATGAAAATGTAATTAGAACCTTACCAACAAACAAAAGTCCAGGTCCTGATGGATTCACTATGGAGCTCTACAAGAAATTCAAGGAAAACTTAATCCCAGCACTCCTAAAACCTTTCAATGAAATTGAAAGGGAAGCAATTCTCCCTAATTCATTCCAAAAAGCAAGTATTAACCTAAATTCCAAAACCAGAGAAAGACCCAACCAAAAAAATAAAACTACAGGCCAATCTCCCTAATGAATATAGATGCAAAAATCCTCAATGAAATACTGACAAACAATGCAAAAAGTCATCAAGAAGATTATACATGATGATCAAGTGAGATTTGTCCCAAGAATGCAGGGATGATTCAACATACACAAATCATTAACTGCAATATATCATATCAATAGAACCAAAGATAAGAATCAGAGGATCATTTCAATAGATGCAGAAAAAGCTTTTGATAAAGTCCAACACTCATTCATAATAAGATCCCTATGGAAAATCAGAATAGATGGTCTTCACCTCAATCTCATAAAAGCCATCTATGACAAATGAACAGCCAGCATCATATTGAATAGTCAAAAACTGAAAGTGAGAACTGAAGAAGATGGTGGACGAGTAGGTAGCAGCATATGGAGCCTCTCTGAGAAAGACAGCTCAAATGCCAGAATAGAACACCCTGGAGAGACCCAAACAGAGGGAGATGAACTCTTTCATCCCAGGCAGAAACTGAAATGAAAGAAACTGCTCAAATATGCGGTCCCAGGGCTACCATTAGAAAAGCTAAGATCAGTGAGCATGGCGCTCTCACCAAGCCCACTGAATTTGAGCCCAAGATCAACCTGAGCAACTGAATCCATGCCGATGTGACTGGTTTGAGTGGCCCCGAGCATGGCATGGAATTGCCCTGCTTGCAACTCGCCCGGAATTGGCCCTACATGCAACCCACCCAGAGGCACCATGAATTCATGCCACAGCTGCGCTTATGTCAGAAGTCAAGGAGCCCAGCAGTTCTCAGGGCCAGCATCAAAACACAGTGAGTGATGGGAATAAGACCCTCCTGTGGGAAAGGGGCAACCAACAGTATGACATGTTGGAGATGGGCAGGATGGCCCTAACTCTGTAAGGAGGTGGCTTCAGTTGGTTGCTCCCCCACATAGCAGATTGGTGGGATCTGTTTGGACTGGGCCATGTCCCTGGCTGGGACCCAGTGGGTTGTCACAGAGCAAATCCCTAAGCGTGGCGCATGCTGATGCAGTGAAGGCTGTGAGGGTTGATTGGTCCAGAGGGGAGGAACCAGCATACACTGCCCTTGCTTGCACTTCAGTCTCTGATAGCAGACTGGAGAGAGCAGAAACCCCTAGGCTGCATGCTCCAGAAGAACCCGAACCAACAAGAAAAGGGACTGAGAATTACACTATACAATTGTATGGAAGGAACCAAATACATGATGAGAGAGAGAAACAAGAAAAAGCCCCCAGCCCCTAACCCTGAGAATATTGATCCAGGAGAGGTAAATACAGAAGAGATTGAGGGCAGCAAACATGCAACATCAAACACACCATCAGTGGACATAAAGAGGTATCTTCAGGACCTCGTAAACGAGATCAAAACTGAAATATTAATTCAAGTTGAACAAGAGATAAGTAGATTAATAAAAAAAAGGCTGGGTATCTCTCTAGACACAGACAGAAGAATGGAGGAACACAAAAGGAGAGAAACATTCAATGAAGAATACAAAGAAAATCTAGAATTCATGAAGCAGATTCAAAGAGATTACCAGGAAAGTAAAAACTCCATTGAAAATTGGCAAAACTGCTTGAAAGAAACTAAAATTAGACTATCAAAACTTGAACACAGGCTTGCAATGTGTGATCATGAAAGGGAAGATCTCTTAAAAATAACAAGGGAGCAGGCAGTAACAATTGGAAGGCTAGAGGATGACAAGAGGATCTATAACTTAATAATAAAGCATGTGAATGAAGAAGCAGGAGTCAAAACAAAGGAATTTCAAAGGCTATTCACAGAAATTATTAAGGAAAACTTCCAAGCATAGGAAAAAGAAATGATATGCAGATGTATGAAGCATACAGAACTCCAGCCACCTACAACCAAAACAAAGCCACACCCAGACACATAATAATCAAGATCCCAGAAATTCAATATAAGAACAGAAT